>VZTJ01003705.1:331808-395216 GCA_013397795.1 Orthonyx spaldingii | reverse complement strand
GGGGAATGTTTTGGTTTTTGGTTTTGAGGGGTTTTTTTGTTCATTTGTTTGTTTCTGATTGTAAACCACTCACTTAAGCTGAGGCTTTTCTGCAGAATTGTAAAATCTGCAATGAAACCTTCCCCATAATGGTAATCCTGGTTCTAGAAAGGGTCTCTTCTACTACCAACCCACTTTTCCCGTTTCCTCTAAAACAGGAGAGACACATTTTTGGGAAGAGATATTCACACTACAAAGCACCAGAGTCTACTATTTACAGCACTGACCTGGATTAAGTCCCAGATCAGTCTGATAACAAGACCTGAATCTGGCTTTCTCAATTTTTAAGTGAATGCCCTAATTACAAGACTATAAGCTTTTCTGCAGTCAGAATTGTTCCTCTTTGTGGAGTGAAAAGGAGTAATTGATCTCCATTATGGATTTTGAAATGCAAACTTTGTTTCAATATTGAAAAGAAATGACATTTTTCAGTGAATAAGAAAAAAAACCCAAAATGAAACAAAACAACAACAGCAAAAACCCACAACTTCTAATATGATAGAAAGGTAGAGAAAAAAATTACTTTGCTATCTTTTCTACCATAAAATGTCAATATCATTCATTGTAAGGTTTTAAGTTCTTTTAGGTTTGCTTTGATTGTGTGTATGTGTTGGTTTGGTATTACAGTCCAGAAGTTGAATCAAAGACCATTAAAATACTATCTTATTTTGAACTTCTATTTCTTACAATAGATTGCCAGCATCTTGAAGGTGTAGGGTATCAGAAATAGAAATAGTCAGCTGTTAAACTGAAAAGGAGGAAAAGAATATTAAAAAACTTCACACTTCTCCTGGAAAAGGACAGAAAAAAAGAGAGAGACTGAACAGATTTTTAAACACCCATGCATTTGATTTGGAAGATACCATGTTCATTTAACTTTCTAAAAATGTGATTATAAAGGCTTGGGGCAGAAATATTTTGCTACTTCGAACTTACCTGTGTATTTGGCGTTGATGAGTCCACCTTCTTACCTGCTTTTCTAGTCAGGAACTGCATTCATCTCTTTTGATGAGAAAAATCTTTATAAGTGTTTCATCTTTTATGAATCATTTTCTCCTGATTTCTAGCCTTAGGGACTCTGGAGGGGTGGGGGATTGGGCAGGATTTGTTTGGTTGGTTGGTTTGGTTTTGGTTTGTTTTGGGGTTTTTTAATGAACACAGGGAAACAATTAGAAATTGAGTTGCCAATTAGGAGGTGGGAGGGGGATTGCTCTGTTTCATTTCCCCACCCAAGTTTTTAACCCAACACGTGGTCTTTGATAGCAACCTTCCAAAAGTTCATGAACACATAGTCTGTGCTATTGGTACAGACACAGTTGCAGCTCAAAGTGACTTACTAATTTTAAGTGAGATTTGCTTCGAGTCTGTTGTTAAAGGGTTCATTTGAACAAGGAGGAATTTGTTTTTATGAAGATCTGAACTAAGCTTACTACTAGGGGCAATGGCAGCTCAAGACTTGTCAGTACTCCTTGGACCGGTGAGGATGGACAGCATTTCTTCCTGACATTCGTGTATAGGCATGCATGAGTCAACAATTTTACATTTTTTGTAAAGAGCAACTGCAGCCATAAGAAAAAAAGAAGTTCTATTGTGGCACTAATAACAATAGTTTTAACCAGGAAATTAAGCACTACAGCTTTTATTGACTGTCTCATCCTGACCTCTTACTCATTTCACCAGTGAATAAGTTACTTTACATATTTTCTTTGTTGCCACATGCAGAGTCTGATACCACTTTGAAAAAAGGCAAAACAAAATAAAAACCAAATAGAAAACCACACTTTTTCCTTGTCATGAAATTAGTTGTGCTAAAATTCCTTCTTGCCAAATTTCTGTTCTGTTTCTTAAAATTTCTTAAGTTTAGATATGAAGATAACCAATTTACAGTGATATACAATGCAGAAGAATTAGTATATGCACTTTCTGTATGTTTATATATTACTTTTACAATTCTATTACTTGAAATTTCATTACTTAGATTGTAAACCTGGGTGACTAGAGGTAAGACTCATGAAATGTAAATTTATGGCAGGAAATAAGAAAAATCATCCAGCCAGACCCTAGTAGTATATAGGATATTAATTTAAATCATGTTTTAAGTGGTGTTCATAATTTATTTTTATTATGTATTAAAAGTTAGGTTGATAAAAAATGGATACAGATAGGACTTCAACAGCTATGGAGGTTAATAAAAAACTTCATATTTACCTTCATCTTAACTGAAATATTTTGAAATGAATGTTTTGTTACATCTTCATTTGTATGTTTTTCCCCAGTTTCCTCCTGCACCCAAGAATAGGAGAACTGTATGGTGAAAAATATATGCTAATGGTACATTGAGTCAGCATTATCAGCGGAATAGTTTCCTTAAATGTTTTTATATTTGCTTGAATATTGACTTGCCTTTGCAAAAGTGTTGCCCTGGCTGCAGCTCTTAGAATTTGATTAACATTCCCTTGTTTGTGCTTGTGCTTACAAGGCATTTTTAACTAAGAATTTTGCTGATCTCTTGATATTTATGCAAAAAAAACATATTGCAACAAAATCTAAAAAAACCCCCAGAGATTAGAAACTAGGCAACATTTTAAGATAATTGCATTTTAATTGTAGAATTACTGAGCAACTTTTGCAAATTAAGTTACATATCACATATAACTGTAAAGTGAATTAATTTATCATGATTAATGACAGTGAAAACCACATGAATTAATGACTGACCACCTACTTTAGAATGTTTCCAAATTGAGGTAATATCATTGTGCCTATTGACTAATTCTGAATTACACTTTAACTTCTAAAGAAGAGTAGGCTCATTAACAAATGACTGAAAGCCAAATGAATTGGATATTAAGTGTCTGGCCAAATGAGCAGCAAGTCAATTTATTGAGAAAGGTCACTTTAAAAACTCAGTTACTGCTTTCAGACCTCATCAACAGCTTATTCATCATAAGTGTCCTGCTAAGCTGTTGTATTTAATAGTTTACATTCAGGATATTCCTTTATTAGAGCTGGATGAATGCTTTCCTTTCCTGATGAGAAGGTTTGCTGCTCAGCTCATTTCACTGCTCCTGATGTGGCTAGGAAACTTCTATCATCACTGAGTCTGCTTGAAGATCTTGTAACAGCACTGAGCTGTCTGCACAGAAAGGTACAGCAGGTACTGCAGAAGAGTGTGACTTAGCACTGAGAAGCAACAGGGAAAATATAGCAGAGCAAAGATACTGTCTGGGTCAGACTTAAAGTACTGATAGAAGGGGCTTTTACACAAGTTGATATGTGCTGTATTTTGGGTCAAGGGTTTAAGAGCAAGCACAGCTGAATCTTTGCCTTATCCAATTCCTCTAGTTAACTGAAATTCCTCCCTAAATAAACTAAACACTGATAAGGGTAAAATAGTCTTCTGCATTTCCTGACTTTAAAAAAAAAACCAAACAAATAAGCAAATCAGCATCCTTTTAACTTTTAGAAGGATTCATGTGCTTAGAAGTATGTTTTCTGTAACACAATATCTTAACCTATACTGGGCCAGAATTGACAAGTATGTAATTCGTGAACTTTCAGGTTTATTTCCAAATGCCAAACTGTTTCTTCTTAAGTCACATAGCAGACCCCATCTTCACTTCTGCATTACATTAACAGTTATTTGTCAATAGTTATTAGCAAAACAGAGTATCTGAAGAGCAGACAGTGTTAACTAGCTTAAAGATATTATAAGGTGGGAAAGCATCACAAGAGCATGTCTAGTTCAGTAAAAAAGGTTTATAGAAGATAACAGCAGATCCTATTCCATATCTCTGCATCTGCCGGGTCAAAGAACAGGCTCTTTAATTTTGATCCTTAATCAGTTTAAATGAGTCTCAGAGAAAACTGTAGACCAGTTCCTTGAACCTTTCAGCCCTACATGTGCATTTTTTTCTGAGAGCGGGTGAATAAAATCTCCATTAAAATAAATCACGATAAATATTTGCAACCAAAAAATGTATTTGGATTTAAGGACACTTTATACAGGAGTATTTATCTTATTGGGGAGCAGCAGTTATTGGCCACTAGTTTTTATACTACCAGGAGTTGCCTTTACTCAATAAATCTTAAAAACAAGCCCTGCAGATATTTTTGTTGTTAAGATATGTTCCAGACATTGTTGAACAGGAGTACTTATCCCAATTAGAACTAGATTAATGCCATGCCAATGAGAACTAGATAAATATCTTGTCTTCAATGGTGAAGCTTCTGAGCTCTGTTGATCCTGAATAGCCAGAGAAGCAAAGGACAAAAACTGGTTTCTGCCAAGTCAATTGTCAATTGCAAATTAACCATTAGAGCTTATAGAAGGATAATCCTACATATTTGCTTCCAGCATATCATTTGCTTGTTTTTACTTTCCTTTTCCCAAATTGTAAATCATTCCTGCTTGCCCCTTTTCCTGTTTATCATCTCTCACCAATTTACAGTACATTTTCTGGTTTGGAATGTTTAAATGTCTGTGGAAACTATGTACAAGTACCAGGGACTTCCTGCTCAATTTAGATTCAAACACATGTAAATATCTATACAAGATACAGAATATTTCTGAAAAGAAAAGAAAACTTGAATTTCCTTCCACAAGAACCCGTCATCCTTTATCACAGTGGCAGTTTTTCTGTGCTGTTCCAGGCAGCAGCACCAGTCTATAATTAGTTACTTCCTTGCAGCTGCAGCAATGGATGTATGTGCACTTTTTGCACGCAGATGTAGGGAGATGGCTTGGATAGTAGCAGCCTTTCCCTTCCAGCACTGGGTTCTCCAGCAGGAGGAAGGGTCATGCTTATCATGTAGGTAAATAACAGAGAGAGCTGTCTTCCATGATAGATACAGGCTTGGACATCTGCTCCTTCCCATTAATCAGTCATGGGGGCTGTTAGGGAAGTTTATGACAGGCCAGTGCAAGTCGATGATTGAGGGAGTTGAAAGTGAGTTCTGCAGCCTGAAATATGCTGACTGTTTCAGAGAGAGAGAGGGAAATACACCAAAATCTTTGATAGATGAGGGAAAATAAAATATAGGAATATATTCAAATAGTAACAGTTTCAAGGCTTCTAATAGCTCTGTTTGAATATGTCTGAAGGCAAGCATCAGTGTTGTCTAGGGTACAGTGTTTTGGAACTCTTCCCACTAGTTTATAATGTGTAGTTCCTCAGTCATATCCAGCTCACTTTCCTTACTTGCTGAAGTTTTTCATAGTTATTTTCTTATAGTGCACTGTGGCATGTGAATTTGGCATAATTTGAGTATAGTAAAGTATCAGCTCCTAGGAGGCCTCAGATAACAAAGCTGTGATGGCTATGATTTTCTCTCCTTTTGGGGATTGTCCATTGGCTTATGGGGTTATACACATTTACATCATCTGCAGGTGCAATCTGTTCACCTGAAGTGATTTCTAGAGAAAGGACACTATTTTTTTTCTCCAGTGCTGCAAAAGGTATAATAAAAGGATGACTCCATGGAAAGTGTTGTGCAATTTATTGCTCTTTATTCATTGTTAGATGTAGGAGTGATGGTATTGAAGTTTACCGGTTTGTCTTCATCATAGCATACATCAGGGTTTCATGGTAGACTGGTTTCCAATGGCATTCCAGTGAACTTTACTAAATTTAATGTCCTGAGTAGCTTGTGAGGGTTCTCCTATTTATGGTCACATTCCCACCAAGGGTAAGTGAAATGTTGTTTCTTAACTTGGCTGATGTCAGGACACAGTCTGAAGCACTACTTTTGTAGTACTAATGCTGTTATTTTTCAGGAAGCACATAAATGGAAATGGTGTTTGACTGAAAAGCCAGACCTACAGATACTTAGGTTTCCCATTGGGCAACTGCTTGCTCAACCTTGTTTATGGGCAAAAATCCCTACACATCTTGTTTATGAAGCCAAGAACTTATCATTAGTATAACTGAAGTCTCAACAGTCTAATCATAGTATCATTTGTTTGTTTTCACTGTGGACCATTTTTATATTCGATAAAATATTTTCACACCCTTGCTATTTCTTCGTTGGATTGCAGCTCCGTATTACATACAAATGTACCACATAGGCTGCCTTTCAAATATGCCAAACACTATTTCTTTGTTCTCTTTGTTCCCCTTAAAATCAGACTTGTGCAGCTTCAGGTGTACATTTCATTATCGGGCCATTGGTGAGCCTGTGCCCCATTCCTTATCATCCTATGCCTACAGTCTTCTGCATGTTCTGCATAGCTTCCTAAGCCACCACTTCTCAAAGCCTCTCTTATTTTATGCAGCTTACATTAACCAATAATGCTTCATTTCATTAGTCCTAGGTATCTTGTTCTACACACAGTAACTATTTTATTCTTATAACTGCATAAAACAGTACTTGCGCCACACAAAAATAAACAGAAGTAAACCAAAAAGGGTAAAAAAAAAGGTTAAAAAAAAATAAAAAGATAAAATACTAACTTATGTTAGAGCTCAGCCAGATGGGAACCAAGTGCAGGCAGATTGAGACAACTGCAGAGAGTTAGCCTGACAGCCTCGGTTCTGAGACCCTTTAAACTCAGTCCCTTCAGCTTTAAGTTTTTATTGCACATAACATAGAATGTGGGACTATACAGACATGTTCCCTTTCTGTGCTTCTCTTTCTCTGAGGGCATTGCAATTTACACTGTCTTATGTTGCTGTCTGGAGTTGAAAGTTACTAGATAAACACCAGAACAGAAGATTCCAGGGATGTCATTTATTCACTATTTTACAAAATCTGCATTTGGAATGGAGGGAGGGATATATTCATGCTTAAACCAAAACTCTTTCAGAGCCTGGCTCTGCACAAACCAGAATGTAAATATGAGAATGGAAAACAAATCTCAAAGAAGTGCTACTTAAGTAACCTTTCTGTATGCTGTTGCTCTAAAGGAGCCTACCAAGAATTTAATCACGTACTCACTTTTCATCATAATAAGCTCCCTGTTGGCAGAGACAGGAAGTTACTCTGCCCAAAATAACCTTAGGCATGGAAGCTGCATTCTTTTTACCCAGTGAACAAGCTGGGGTTTGTATATGGCTGCTGGACAAGTGTTAAAATGAATCTAAGCCAAGTACAGAAGGCTTCTTGCAGGCACAAGATAACAAGAGGGCCTATTAATACACGTAAAGTCCCAAACATGAAACCCATTTTTTAATCATCAGTGTAATATTTAAGGAAATGCCAATTGTTATAGTTTTGCTGACTGCATTTGTAAGATCTTATTTTGGTAGTCAGGAGATAAAATATTTCCCAGATTTCAAAAGGTTTCTCCAAAACATACTGCTGTATCCCACTCTCTCTTATCCCTGGCTCAAAATTTAGAAGACTTTAGACTTTAGAAAAGGGATCCTTTTTTTGGATATTAAAGTTTAATCTAAATTAGGAAGCATTTGGCAAAACAGAGATGGACCACTAATCAAAGCAGCTGGCACTATAATTCTTGCATTTTCCATGTATGAAATTTGGGGATTTACTCCAGCCAAAATTTAGTTTGCCACTGACAACACATGATTGAAGTCGTCTGAAGAACCCTTCTTTTGTTCAGCCTCTGTCCTCATTAGGTATGGGAAAACATTTGGTGCATGCTTGGAGCAGAGCTCACATTTCAGCTTTCTCCTAAAGAGGCCTGGTTATCATGAATAAAAAAAACCAGTCTGTCGACTGAGCCACCACATGGTAAGTGGGGACAATCACACTGAAACATATCACTGTACCAAGCATAGCTGCAGCCAGAAATCCTCTGCATTGTAGAAGATAAGAAAGCCTAAAGTTTAAAGCAGAAACAAATGTTTGTTTTGCCATCTAGTGTTAAGCCACTTGAATTTGGTTTTTCTGAAGAGGCCGTCAGGAAGAGATTTTTGTGCTGTCTACAGCTCCTCAGGCAGCATCCGGTACTCACACAGAGCACTTTGGCTACCTCAACTTTCAGTTCAAGAAAACTTCACCTGCTGCAAGCTTACTGCTTCCTAACAGCTCATTTGTCAGGAAAAGCTCATGCTCAGCTTATTAGCAGCCCATTTTTACGGTCATTATCCATGCTTCCCCAACATCTGGCTAAGTGTTGTACTCCAGATTGTGGCTGTTCTGGGAAGTAGTTTTAGTGACTTAAAAGGCTGTTTAAGTCATGCTTATAATCCTCCCTCTGTCTCTTATCTGTGGGGTGATTCTGGGCAAGATGCTGTCTCACTTCTACCTTTGGCGTGCCCTTAATCGACCCTGAAGTACTCTGAGTAAGGACCATCATTTTATTTGTTCCCGCGGCCCAGCTAAGTGGGTAGTCAACCTCAGATGAAAATTATTTTTTGGTGAGGACTATCTAGCAATACAGTTGTCCTATTGTCTCTGCATAACTGGTTTTGTAGTGTCTTAGATGATCTTGTAATGAACTGGAAAGGTTTTATTCATCAATGTGTGTTCTTCATGCATGCCACAGCTAGCAAATAACTTTATCGTGTAGAAAATATTCTGTAGAATTAGAACCATGTCCAAAGTTTAATTCTAGATAAAAACTTTACCAGAACACCTGAATATCAATTCTACATCATTGAATTTTGTTTGTATTTTAAAGGAAAAGAGATAAAAACATTGTTTAAATTTTGAACAATTTCTTTTTCTTCCTAGGAAAAGAGTATCTTAATTTTCTGAATTCTGTGAATATGTAGTCTTTCTTATTTCTATTTCCTACGTTTTAACCTAGGTTTTGTTTTCATTTAAAGCTTTTCTGCTCTTTCTAATAAAGCAGATGGAGTGCTCAGTTATGCAGGTAGCAAAATATCCATCTGCTTGTTAGGATTTCCAAACTGCCCAATAATGCTTTGTCATTTCCCACCCATCAGTTCTTGGAAATGGTGCTCCTCCAAATGACAATACAGCAGAAAAAAAATGTGATTGCAGTCACTCGACTCAGTGAACATATCCAAGTCTACCAGCAAGATGCATCTGAACAGTCCAAATACTAAACAACTGCCAATTGAGACACTGATTGGCACAGCTAGCAATGATTTCTGGCCAACCTGCTTTCTGACAGCCACAAACTAGCTTTCCTCTCTTGATTCTCTTGCCTTCCTTGTCGTCTTGCTTACTGAACTTTGGGTTGTACATAACAGCTGACAGGTGTTTTCCCAGGGGTGATACAAATGCCCTGGCTCAGTCATTATCTGACAGTTTTCAGGCTGTCCCACACCAAGTGAGTGATAGATGGGCTATCAGACAAGTAGGCAAACAGTTACACTTGGCACAATTACAGGCTTTTCTGGAGGGGAAGAAACAGTCAATCTCGTGACTGCTCTCTGCCTGACACTACCCAACTATTTGCAAAGTGCATTCAGAGTGTTCAGACAAGGAATAGTGTTGACTGACAAAAGCTGAGCAGAAAAGGCTAAATGTCAGGCTCTTTGTGGCAGCTCTGTAAGATCCTGGCAGAAGAAATGAAGTCTGGAATGCAGAATGACAAGAGAGTGATGGAAGCCAGGAAGCAGAATGGCAGTAGTGCTGCAAAGGGTTGTTTTTAAAAACTTTTATACTAGTTTGAATCGGTTCTGCTTTTAAAATCAGCCATTAAATTAATTGTTGTTATTAACATTGTTGAATTTTATTAAAAGCATTAAGAACTTTTACAATTTTTACAGAATAGGACCTCTACAGTTAGTTCTCTCTACTGAAGATTTTCAGCCTTTTTCAACTGAGGAGAGGTGATTTCAACAGCAATTCAATGTTAGAAGAAATCTGAGTGCATGAGTGGGCCACATTTTATAGTAACATGCAGGAAAATGTACAGGAGATGTGATATATTCACAAGTCTTAAAGCACGATCTCCCACAGCATACTTATATATATCCAAATTGATGACATCTGCATAAATGAAGTATAAAGTGGGTGGAAAATTGCCTAAACTGCCAGGCTCAAAGGATGGTGAACAGTGGTACAAAGTTCAACTGGAGCTTGGTTACTATTGATGCATCTCAGGAATCCATAGGGTTCGTGCTTTTAGTTTTGACCCAGATGGAGTGGAGGCTCAGCAAGCTTGCAGGTGGCACAAAACTGCTGGTCTTGGATGGTTGATTCACTAGAGGCCAGGGTTGATATTCTGATGGACCTGGACACCATGGAGCAATGTCCTGGCAGAAGCCTCATGACCCAACAAGGCACCAAGCAGCCTAAGTTCTTTTATATTACATTGCAATGTAAAATATTGGGCTGGTTTTCAGAAGCCTTAAGCAGACTTGTCAGTGCCCATACCAAGTCTAGCAATAGGAACACAAGTACACTTTCTTTCTTATTTTGTTTTAAGGTTGTAATTTCTATCTACACTCCTATAGCTTTTGTTGTAGTATTATCTTCAAACATTTAATATTTATAGACCTGTTTTTTAAGTTGAAAGAGTGTTCATATTAAGCATCCGAAAAAGAGAAGTAGTAAAAAATAGAATAAGAAATTAACACTTGTAGGACTAATAATTTAGAGATTGCTCCCTAAAAGAATAAACCTTACTCGTTATAATAATCCCATGAACTTCTGTGACTTTCACTGGGAGGGGAAGATAGTAGTATTCAACTTTGGAAAGATGGTATACTCCTATAATTTGAGATAAGACACAACTTGTAGAATTTTGAATTAGTAGTCTGGTTTCTAGGATGCAAAACAGAAATACTTCACCTAACACAGTGTGAATACCTAATACGTACTTTTGAACTTTGAGACAAGAGTGAGGAATTCCACTGACTATCATTCCTCCCCAAATAACTGCAGTTAGAATTTAAAATTTCTGAGAAGGCATAGCCTTGCCTATTAATTAAATTTTGTAAAATGTGGTGTTTTTTAGAAAGTTAGCTATGTTTTTATCTCCTTCATTATTTAATTATGGATTAGCCAAATCTCTTTAAACTCCCACAGAGTTTAAATTCTATATACAGATAGTGAAGGTTTATTATAATGCTAAATACTCTCATGTCTTAGCATCCAGCTAAAGACAGAAGTGATCTGAATTACTGAATTACTGGTTTGTCCCTAATTTTTAGATTACAGATAGCCTAATGCAGTCTGAACAAGCTACCTTGCAGGCCAGTTTTCATATTGCTATACTGGTTTCTCATCATTAAGGCAGAGTGACAGACTAATAGAAATATAGAGTCAAATCTAATAGAATATTATATGTTTAAAAACATAGTTAAGAATTTTAAATATATGTTCAATGACATCCAAACACCACCACACTGAATGTGCTTTCTGAAGAGCTCTCCCTATATACTTGTAGATATTTTGACTAATAATAGATCACATCAGGCTATTTGGTGCTGAAAGTGAATTTATCCACTTTAGGAAGGAGAGGAAGAGTGGGAGCTGTTTAAAAAGTAAGCATTGCGTAGCTTAAGTTCAGAATTTTATTTTAACCTAAAATTACGTACATTTCTGAGTTGGCTCAAGTTCTCTTTAGCATCTGGTATTTTATACCATAAACTGATGGATAAATGAAGAAAGTCACAGTGTTCTAGACTACCTATATAAAAATTGTTCAGAAGATCTTGGGAGAATTTAAGAAGACTCAGCTGTTATTAATAGTTCCAATTAGAGATAATACTAAGTAAAGAAACTGGTTGTTCTGAAGATCAAGCAAGAGGTAAAATCTTGTGTTGGTAGTTATTAAATAACAGAATTCTGAAGTAAATTTAAATGTTACATATATTAAAACAATAGTTGAATTTAAAATCTAATCTCAGCTGAAAGTGAGAAATGTATATAGGTTAATGAATGAGCTCAAATCATGGTCAAAAATAAATGCATTTATTGTAATTGCCAAGAAAGAACGGCACTTTTAGCACAATAACAGTAGTAAATAAAATGGGATTTGAGCCATAATATCTAAATATTTTTCAATTTCTTGACCTAAAGTTCACAGAATAAAGTAATCTTAACAAAAATCTTATTTTCCACACATTTTTGCATGTTTTACCTTTTTAGTTTGAATATAGTAGTTGTTTTTAGTTTGTGATCAAGCAGAGGGAGTATGTGAAAAAGACACAGGAGGGTGATGGGATTCTATAACGTTAATGGCTTAGAAGGGCAAATTCATCCTTCTCTTATCAGGCTTTGAAAGGTTATGACACTACAAACAATCTGTTTGTAAGTATGTAATTAATTAATGATATTTAATTTGGGCTACAATGAAGATAAATTGTGCATTTATCTTTATCAATCCATAATATTTTCAGTCATTACATGGTTTGAGTTCAACTTTTTTAATCCATTTTTGTAGTAAAAATTTTTAGACATCTTCCATATGAGACTTCGATCTTTGTAATTCTTTCAAATAGATTATGGCACTTGCAGAACTTTAACTAATGCTGTCCTCTGATCAGTCTTGTTTCCCGGAAAACTGTTTCCCTCTTCCAACTCCTGGCCTTGTTCTCAGTACCTTGGTGCTACTGCTGTCTTCCATCTCCTGTGTACAGGAACCAGAGAAAAGAGCTGTGCTGCAACTTCAGGTCTTTGGAGTCCAGCCTTTCCTCACCATCTTTGGTACTCTTCTGTCTTCATGGAAGTTTCTGTATTGTCATCTTATCTCAGTAATTCATACATGACATTGTGCTGCCACCCTCATCATAACTATTTTAATCATTTAAAGCTGTCATTTGAAAAACAGTATGCCAATTAATGCTCAGTATTCTAAAAATTTTGATCTAGGAAAACACCATTTTAGATGTATGTGTTATAAACATATTTTTTGCAGAAAGGAGAAAATTCTGTTCTTTCAGTGCTCAGAAAAAAGTTGCAATGGGAGTAAATGTTGTTCATGATTTTGTATCATAAAAGTGAAAAGAACTAGGAAAACAACACTGAAATCAGTTTAATCGGTAGTGATGTCTTTTTAAGGAAATTGGTTTTATATGCTGCTTTGCCTTATGATGCAGTGTATTTTACCAAAAAAAAAAATAAAAGCTGCATCCCTGTTTTATACTGAAAAAGAGAGAAAGCACACAGTCATTTGTCTGTTACACTCAATCAGTCTGCTTAATATTTCACAGTCTAATCAGCATTATTTCAATATGCCATCCCTTGGGCAACAGTCACTGAATGATAAGATTAAAAAAAAAAATTAATAAATAAATAAATAAATAAATAAGGGTTTCACCTTTTACGCCTTGATCAGAGGATGAAGGCGTTCTGCTGTACCGTCTAATTTATAAAGGTACAGTAGCATGTTTATTTGCAAATGTTCAAGTTAAAAAAAAACATGAGAGGTTTGGTGTTTTCTTGGTTCATGTTTCATTTGGGTTTTTTTCCCCCATTTATAATTTCAATGTTTGGTGAGCTGGTTTGGTCTTGTGTTTTTTGTTGCTTGGGGATTTTTTTATAAACACATATGTCATTTGGTTTTGTAAGGAAAAAGGAGAATAAGAAAAATAAATTCTGATGACCTGCTAAGACTATAGGTCTCATAGGTAGTGCTAAGTAAAATAGGTAGTGCTAAGTGCACTTGCAGGTAGGGCTAAATAAAATATAAAATATTGCAAAAACTTTACAAATTACTACCACTCTCACAATGCAGTGAGACGAACAAGAAATATATAAAGATGTCCCATTGCTGTTTTTGGTTTTAGAATGACATATTTAGCACAAAATCAGTGTAAAAGAATGAGGGTTTGGATAATATAATTCCCAGACTGTAAGAAGTGCAGTTTACAACTTACATGCTAAATTTGAAAGTGAAGGGGAAGTGTAGAAAAACCTTTCCTTGCAATAGAGACAAATCAGAATTGCTGAACATCTTCCAGAAATGGAAGATTAGTCAAAATGTTCAATCCTAAGTTATTTTGCCTGTTCATGAGTCTTTTTTCTTTCCTTTTTTTTTTTCTTCTTCAAGAAGGCCAGGTTACCCTTTTAAGAAAAAGACGCAGTATTGATATTACATCTTGTCCACCTGGAGGTAAAACCACACATAAGCAAGGGACCCTGCAAACCATTTTAGGAATGCCAACGCATAAGCCCATTAACTGCAGAAAAAGTATAGAGAAAGATTGACAGCCCTGCAATGTCACTTTCCTTATGGTGAATATAGACATTTTACTTGGAAAAATATGAAAATAGTAGATTCTTGCATTTCTGTTTTCTTCATTCTTCACTTTGTTCATCTTCTTCAGAAAGCAGCAAATAAAGACAGTGTTAGTGAGAGGTAAGAAAAGATATCACATCAGGGCAAGTGTTGGAAGTCACACGCTCAGGTGTGCAGACCCTCCACAAAGCTGTGAGATGCAGAGCAGCTGGTAAAGTTACAGATGTGATAACCATCCACCGCAAACCTCACAAAATGTCCGGTGCCAGTGAATAATCCTTTTCTATCAAAACTAGCTATTCATTACACACATGCAAGGACTAAGGATTCCTGGGTGGACAGAGGTGGCAAAAACCATCTCAACCCAGCCTTTGGTGGCAGGAAGATCCCTGCTTAGAAGAGGCTCCAGCCAGATATCATCTGGAGGAATCTGTGCAAAAACTTTTCAAAGGTGTGGTTGAATGTAGCTGGCTTGCCACTGAATAGGAAAACAAGGTGCCTGAGTCACCACCTTGAGGGATGAAATGGTCTTAAGCACACTATCTTCCTACCTACCCTGTGTGTGCTCTGGCAGGAACAACAGGGTATGTGAGGCAGATTCTTCTTTGAGAACATAACTGACAGCTTTGAAAGTCATATTCATACTGAGTAAAAGGAATTTCAAGGTGTTCTTGTACAACACATACATTTGGGGATATGTTTGTGTCAAAATATCATTTCAAGTAGATCTTGCTGCAGTGAGAGAACAGGCCTTTGAGAGTGCTCTGTCACACGGGAGCCCCACCAGTGGCCTGCTCGCTTGTAACTGAAAGTCTGTATCCATCACAGCAAATGGATGTTCAAATAATGTCAGTGAAGTTTACAGTATCAGTTAAAGGCAAAATGTCCATGTCTATAAAAAGCAGGTTTCATCATCTAGTAAGAGAGACTATCTTTCCCTCTTTGACAGGTAGCTAGAAATCATAAAGAATTCCTTGGAGAAAAGGGGAATCTAAAATACTTAAAAATATATAGAGAATCTTGAAATCTCACAGGAAATTCTGTAGTAAAGCTCAGTAAAATCAATTTATAAAGCTCTTGTTATTTCCATAAAGGAAAATAGCTTTGAATATCTGTCAATGACTGCTGAGTTTGAATAGAAAATAAAAAAATAGGACATGAAAGAGAGGAAGGGAATAATTCATCAGCAGCCATGGTTATATTTAGTCTATGGTGCTAATTTGTTTCTTAATTTTGTCTTGAAATTACTTGAATGAACCGTGCAAGGTAAAATGGGAGGAAACTAAGATGAATATCTTGAATTCTTTTTACAAAGCTGAAGGACAGTTGGGCTATGGCACATGTTTTTGTCTGTCATATCAGGTATTTCCTCATAACTGGATCATTTGTTTCTGTGGCTCCTCTCTTGGATATCAGAGATGTGACAAATGTGAAAGAGAACTCTCCAATTTTTCTACCTTCTTGTTGTCTTGCCAGTTCCCAATCCAAATGAAAATCACCAAATTTCTTAAGGGCTGGGGTCCATAAAGTCATCTTCCTCTCCTGCCCTTATTCAGAGTGAAGCTTTATCTATAGCCCTTCCCTGTACTGGGGGCAGTGATTGCCTCCCACGAGCCACAGACTTCACTTCACTGGCTCTATACAGTCCTTGTATCTGTTCCTCACATTGCTATAGGAGATAAAAATCAGCAGCAAAAGTGAGGTGGGAAGGAAGTATAACATCTCCCCTATCTCCCCGGTAGAAGGATTTTTCAAGTCTTTAGTAAATGTAAGTATGTAGGGTCTTAATAAAAGGGAACATTTTAATGAACCTACTTATGGTAATGATGATGTTTTTGCATCTGTGCTGGAGACACATTCCATTTATAGAACATCTACTGAAGTGTGCTACAAAAATTCCAATAGAAAAAAAACTAAAAAGCTTTATGCTGGATTGTTATTCAGTCATGTCTATTTTGATAAGAGAGGGTCCAGTGGCCCTACTGTGATAATGTTACAAGGCATGCTTATAATGTGAGTGTTAAAGAGATTAAAACAACCATGCATGCATGCTGTGTTTTGTAAAATATTAAAAAGTCACATATTTGCATATTATACAGCTGGTTGCAAAGCCATCAATCATCATATTATCTGTACATTGAGGATGATAAATGGCTTTCTTTCTAATGAGAGATCTAATCACATAGAGAAATGAAGAGGGCACACAGCATAAAAGCTTTGGATCCAAAAGCTATAGATTATTTTTAATATTATACATTTGTCTCTGATTTGGAGACTTCTGCACTTCATTTATACACGTCTTTCTACAGTCATGATTTTGAGAGGTCAGATAATTTTTTTTTTTATTATTCTTAATAAAAATACAACAGAAAAGCAGAAAAAAGTTAAAAATATTAAGCAGCTTGGAATCAGCTTATGTGAATTTCTCTAAATTACCTAGGACAGACCATTTATTTTCCATCCCTGATAAACTGGCAGCAGAAAAGGAGACAAAGGTTAAGAATAGGAAAGTAAAAGCCTCCTACCTAGGTATTTTTGTAAACTAACACAGCTCTATAGAAAATGACTGTGCACTATATTGCTTGCCTGCTAGATGAGAAAGTGAGGTACTTCTAAAAATGTTGCAAATTATACACTCTTTCATGCAGCAGTAGTTATAACTAGATAACTATAGCCATTAAAAGTAATGCCAATTACTATGTTTAGAATTCTAACTCTTATGGTCCATCTGGAGGGAGGTAAGATCACACAGTACCAGGTGAAAAAGGGACAATTTTCTAATGGCATGCAATGGGCAGACACATTTGTGTGGGAATGGAGAGGAAGAAGGTAGTGTGGCAGAGATGTTTGTACACTGAACAGCTGCATGAAAGAATAACCGAAAGAAAAATCCCAGAAGAGTATTTAACAAAATATTTGTATTTGTATATCTCACTTTCAGAATTAGCTTGTGACTTTACATTGTTCCTCAATGTACTTAATGTTGTCCTACATTTAAAATTTACAAAAAAAACCAAAGTAAATAGCTATTATTCAACACAGGTGAAGTCATCTGATGTCTTAGATTCTGACCTGCAAAAAAATAAAAAAGAAATAACTTTCAGAAGAGAGGAAATTAAAAGGTACTCACATGAAATAAGCAGATGATAGCTGACCATTAATACAGATCTGCCTTTAAATTTGGGGGAAATATTTTTTAGGTATTTTTTCCATGTATGCATGTTTCAAAAGATATTTAGGTATTTTTTCCATGTATGCATGTTTCAAAAGATATTTAGATTATAAGTAATAAACAGAATTTGAATATCCCCTAATTTCTGTCACAACTTCCTCAAAAACTGAATATATTAGGTATAGGACAACTGGATCCTCACATAGCTAAATGTCTCCTTACAGAAGATATCCTTATTCAGCCATGTGTCTTTCTAATGTTTTTCTTGCCTCTTCAGTTATAATACTGCAGCTGTGAAACACTCATTAGTATACTGATGTTTGCTGATGTGTTACTTTTGAAATATAACATGTTGCAGTGTATCTACAGTATTTCTCTTTCAACTACAAACCTCAGCAATATTCAGTTCAGAGTTTTTACAAAAACACTCGCTTCTGGTGTTTGTAGTTCCAAATACAGTTTTACCTGACACATTTTAAAGGCTTATTTTGTTCAGAGTCTTTATTAAAGTGTGTGGTTATTTTTCAAGTGTTACATGGCACTTGAAAATAATGACATATAGAAGATTATAACCAGTGAATGCCTACACCACAGAGTTTATTCTAAAACAGTATGCATTTTCCGATGTGGAAATTCGTGCAAGGATGAACTAAGAGAGAAGAGCTGCTGTCCCATGAAATAAGAAATATGCACTCATTTGCTTTTTCATTAGAGAAACAAATCTGCATTTGTAATGAATCTTCCTAATTAAATACAAGACTATTAAAAAAAAAAAAGGTGGCATAGCTTCCTATTGTTAAAAAGTGAATTTGTATTACTACTCTTCAGATTTAAAAAAGCAGAGCTCTTTTTTAGTTGACTTGAACCTAGTGAGGAGGCCAGTAAGAAAAAAATGCATGTATAATACATCCTGTCTGCAAAAAGAAAATAAAAGAAATTTACCCTGGCCTTAAAATACCTTTCGGTTTGCAAAGGATCTGCGTAGGATTTCCTATGTGACTTCTGCTAGGAAGAGTACGAAATTTAAACTGAAATTTAAAAAAAATTAAACAACAAAAATTGCCAAAGAATTACATTCTGGATATCTGTTACTCTCCACTCAAGCAGAAGCTTCAGTCCTGAGGTTTCTTTATCTGGGACTTATCCCATGTTTTTATGACTGCTGATCACTTACACTGATCTCCAGTACTTGGATTAACTTGCAAAAGGGCTTAGGTGATGCCACCACACAGTGTAGGAAGGGACCTTTCCATGGGACAAGTCTCTCCAAATGCACACAGAAGTGTTTCTAGGTATGAAAAACAAATCGTTAAATGACAAGAAATCTGGAGCATTAGAGGAGTGTCCATATAAACAACAACTGGGAATTTAGAATAAAATCTGAAACCTTTTCAGTTAAGAATAGTTATGACTTTATAGCACTGCTTGCACAAAAAGTGTATGTTATTTAAGCCTGTAATGATCTCTGCTGAATTGGTCAGTACATCTCAAAAAGATGTTTTGTTCAAAATGGAAAAAAAAAGAATAAAGAAAGACAAGAAACCATTTCATTTCAGTAGTTTGACCATGGCTGACTAACAATTGTTGGTTATAAAATAGGAAACTTTTTCCTTTGAAAGAATTACAAAGAGCTCAGCTATAGCATTGTACTATCACAATGCAATGAATACTTAAATCTGTTTGATTGTCATTAAGAAAAAATGTGCGACATTAGCTTACATTTATTTTTCTGATGCGGTCTCCAAATCTGGAATTGTATTAGCTTCAGTATGCATCTGTCCAAGGTTATCCAAAACAAATGCATTGTATAATACCCTATTATATACTTCATAAATACAGCCTTGCATATTGTCCATATGTATTTGAATGAAGTCAACAGATTGGCAGACATTTTAGCCATACCATAACCAAGAAGCTGAAGGTTTGCATTGTATATGAAACCTTGGCTTTTCAGAGCACTAATTTTTATTTACTATTGAATTACTTAGTGACTTCAAAGCCTATTTTTTACACCTGTTTGTTGCATGGCAATGTGCATTAGCAGCAGAAATCAATTGGCAAAATGGAACAGAGTTTGAAAGTGAAGATAATAAAATTACTGTCACCAAAACCACACATCTCCAGTCCTGTCACAGATACCAATTTAATCAAGAGAATGTAACACTGATAGGGCTTCACTGCAGAATTAAGACTTTTATATTTTAGTTAATCCTACAACCTTTTTTACGTGAGTTTCCTGTCTATTTGACTAGAGATCCAAAACTACAGACTCTAACCAATGTATTTCGTCCAGAAGTAAATCATTAAAATTAGCTTTCCAAATAGGATTAAGTGTCTTTGTTTGGAACATGACCTACCATTCAGGCGTTTTTATTAACCTGAATGTTTACAAGTTGATGACACAGCTGAAATAGTAAGCAATAATCATTATATAGCTGGTTCCTATATGTTAACATTCATTGCAGTAAGAGAGAGTGAAAATTTTATCAGTCTCCCTGTGTTTGAAAACAATCTAAATTATTTTGGAGAAAAAAAAAGCCAGTTTGTGAAGAATGATAATAATGTTCACTTAGAACTCCACAATGAGTTGAAGGATTCTGCAATAACAAAACCATTGCATTTACTTGCAGGGTCAACACCAGGCAAAATTTGTTCTTGTGCGCTCAAGGCAATAACATCCTGATGATGAGACTTTGTTAACGAGTATGTGAAAGAGACCTCACGACCTTTCATTATATTTTTCTGAAGTTCTTGTACATTTCAGTGTACTAAGGATGTCATTATTTCCTCACTGATTTGGCAATGAGATTGTAGTTCTTAGTAGAAAAGGTGATTTCTTTTAAAATGAGTATTTTATTTTAATCTATACTTTTCTGCTTCACAAAAGTCAACCTTTTCTAGTAAGCAGTTAGTCCAATAATTCCTGCTGAAATCTGTAACAACTGTCAGCTCCTGTCACTTCAAAGTTTGGGCTTATTGAAAATAATTAAATTTTAGCACTTACATTTACGAGCCCATCAATTCACTGTTAAAGCACCTAAAGCAAAGCAGAAAATACTTTGGATAGCTTGTGTTCCTTGTAGTCCCCTTTTTCCAGTCTTCCCTTAAAGGAAAACTGCATGTGCTAGCACGGGACCATGCTTTGAGAGCTGGTATTTTTTTTATAAACGTACTGCCATATTTTGCCATTACTGAAAATAAAACATTTTTGTACTTGGAATAGAAAGCCTTGAAATTTCTGATTATCCTGACTCCTTATGGATATTTGGAGAAGGAGAAACCTGTTTTTTACACAAATCAATCTTCTATTAATAATAAAGAGTTTCAGGATCCAAAAATGAAAATTGGTCTAAAACTCCTGGTCCCTATGCTGGTGTTATAGACAATCATTCCACTGCTCCAGTTCCAAGCTATTCAGTATGAATGTGAGAACGACTCTTCTTGTTCCCAAAAGGAGGACCCTTTCACCATTACCTCTTTGGTTATCAGTGCTTCTCTATAAAGTGCATTACATCACTTTAAATTCAAAGACTATCAGATTAGGTATACTCATTATATGCGAAGCAGGATTCAAAAACAGGCAGGATGAAATTTTGTATATGTACCTTGGCTAAGAAATGATACACTGCCTGATTACAGCAATATCACATATTCTTATTTGGTGCCTTGCTTTATAAAATTCACTATGCAGTCAGATTCCACCTGTCCACTTCCTAGCAGGTGAGAGATTTCTGGGATGGAGGCAGGCTATGCACCCTTAATTTTTCTACTAATTGCTGAAGTATATAGTCCCTTTTCCAAGAAAAAGGCAGAAACAGACCACAATAACAATATGTTACAGACAGGTAGGTCCCAGAGGGAATTTCAGACCATGGGTAAAGGAGAAGTGTTCCAGTTTAAAAGCATTCCCCTAACTATTCCGTTCATGAATTTGGCCCTGGAAAGATTCTCAGAAGGTCCATTTCCCTACTTTGAATCTGGTTCAGTACTTTTGGCTCATTCTTGGCAGACATCTGATTCAGGTCTCAAACTTCCAATAAAATGAATTCCATAATCTTCCTAAGAAATGCATTTAGCAAAAAACAAACCTAAAAATGTAATGCAAGAATCTCTTTATGCTCATTCAAATTATTACTTTTTTTAATATTCTATCCAGACTTAAATAACAATTGATCATTTCATTTTTTTAATATATTTGGAGGTTTTAACATCCTTTTCTTTCTCTCTTTTCTAGACATTAGATATTTCAGTATTTCTCAGTATATCATGTTTTTTAAACTTTGGATCATTTTTATATCCTTCTCCATGTTGTTTTCTTACAGCACTGCAAAACACAATGTTATCCTAATGGATTCTAGACTACTGATTACTATACATGAATAATATATACAAACTTGCTAAAAAATGTTGCCTTCATATGTGAAATTTAAAGATACAACATTGAATGTACTTGGATTTTTTTTTAATTGTGTTTCTTAACACAAGTTATTGGACCCTCTTTTCTAGACTGTGTTATTGCCAAGACAGTTTGGACTGGATAATCCTTGAGATCCCTTCTACCCTGTTATTCTATGATTCTGTTAATGCCTCAAAATTAATATTATTTTCTAGAATTCTTTTTATGTGCAGATCCCACATGATCAGTGCTATCAGTGCAATATGAGTAGTTTACAACAGAAAATATCTGTTCCTTACAACAGCCAGTCTTTCCCAATGCTATCCTCAAGAGACAGTTGTCAAAGAACTGTATTTGTGGTACAGTTTGCAGCTCAGCCACCTACATGGAAAAATATACTATAAATTAGTTTAACTCTGAAAAGTACCACAATAACAAGAAAAAAACCGATTCTCAGTGGTCTAAAACAACTATGGATTAGTACTTGGAAATACTGGATAGGCCCAAGTACCAAGGTTCACCAAAAGCAGACTTTAGCTTTAGCAAGCTCAGGGTACATTGTTGCTTCTTGTACTTTTCCTGTGACAATAATAGCTTGGAGATGACCTTTGCTGACTTTGTTAGAGAAGCATTTACACTTAACCTAAATCAGAAGGGCAGAAATAAAACACAGCCTGTTAAATGTGAAATAACGTATTTCAGCTAAGTCTGACGAAACCTATTGCTAGGTTTCCTCAGCCTGACCTGCTTTCTCATGAAGGTGGTTTTGTGACTCATAAAGAGCGTTCACATTTAGGGCATTTCAAAGCCACAACTCAGTAGGAGTCCAGTTAAATGCTCCTCAAACAGCTCTGTGAGGCACATGGATACAACTGGAGAAATTGTAGACTACTTCAGAAGAGCTATCAAACTAGGCTACCATTTAACCGAATATCTTTCCCCCCAGAAATACTCCATGGCCTTTCCCAGTTGTTCATATCCTTAGTATCAGATAATTTGTTTTGCTCAGTAGCGTGTTCATATGTACACTTGTGTTTCCAAGGAGATACTTTTTCTTCATATTAGCATTCTGAGTCTTCCTGTATAGCAGCTATATGCAAAGCCTCCCATACAGTGGGAAGCTCACTCCATGACCCTAGTAAATGTAGGTTCAAATATTTTAATGGATGTGTAATAATTCCAGATGGAATTTGTGTTCTTGTGTAAATATTGCAGTGCAATCGCTATGGTGTATTCCTGGGGAGAACAGAAGTGCAAGGTGGGAAAGCTTACAAGTAGCTCATGTAGTGCTATCATATCATGTAATATGTGACTTCCAAATGTATGGTTTCATCATCTTTGATCAATGTAAATTATCACCAGTTTTTACAGGAAAAAGGATACATTTTTCATATTACAATTAATACCCATACCATCATCCCTCCGAACTGTAAGAACTTCCTGGGAATGTTAAGTTCTGGAAAGAAACAAACTTGTAAGCCTGGGACTTACATACATACCAATATGATGGCACTGGAAATCTGCAGAATAATTGGTTAAGATTTACTGATAATATGATTTCAATGTATTTGTGTCTAAGTCTATTTGCTACAGTTGCCTCACAGTAGTAAACTCTTGTGTTTCCAAATATTTTTGTCCAAAGATGCCCAAAATATGTACGTATATTCCTAGACTCTATTCACTTTCCATCCAGACATGAACAGTCATCCTTCCCTACAATTTCTGCTTCTCTGTGAAAGACAGGCAGGTAGAGCAGCATTGATTCCTACCACAGCTGCTGGCTATTCTTTGTCTCAATGACAAAATCTTTACAAGCTGCTCTCTTCATGTTAAAACAAAATTTTGACTTGAAGGATAGCCTCCTTCATGATGCAAGGCAGACCTCCCCACGCCTGAACTGCCTGTTGAGTACTGACACTTGCAGTAATGGCTTCAGAATGGAGACGTTTTGGAACTGACTAGGTATAGATTTAACACCAGGAAAGCAGGAAAGTAATTAAACATTTGAGCACCAAAGTGGATACCTATCTATTGCAATTATGACAGCCTATTATTTCCTATTTTTCTAAAAGTCCTACTGAGACAAGTACATTGTTCTCAGTGGGAGAAAATTACACTCTCAATTAATTACTCACTAATTAGTAGAGTATCCCCATGTTTTCTTGCCCCACACCTTCTTCTGCAGAATTGTTTAGCATAAAGCACTTCATATCTTGCCACGTTTGAATGGGTACTCTTTGCATCAGGAACTGATTGCTTTTCCTTACCTTTCTTTTTTTTTTCTAGACAAAGCACTTACATGACCAATATTACTCTGGCATTCAAAAATTCTGCAATCTTTAATGCATTTAGTTTCTTATTTGGGGAAACGGGAATGCAACTACCTTCAAAAATGGATGAATTGGACATAGATAGCGTAGGAGTCAGAGGGGGCACAAGGAAAGTTTGTAATACCTGCTCCCATGGGGTCCCATAGTGCTGACTTGCTCACCCAACGTTCCTCTATGACTTAAAGTGCATTGCAAATGGATTTATAGCAGCTGGCATCCTGTGCTGGGAAATGTCTACGTTAACCCACTGTTAATACCAAGGAGAAGTACAGATTTTAAATCTGCCCTTCACAGAAGGTTTGGTGCTTCATTCGGAGTTACCAAAGACATTTCCTCCAGCAAGGACTCTGTCCTTCTGCACCCTGGTTGTTTCTGTCTCGAACAAATAAAGGTCAGGGTCCTTCTTAGAGCATTGGTAGAGGAAGAAATGTCCTTTCTTCATACCTTATCTACCAGATCAAGGTTGCAATATCCATATCATATAGCGATAATTATTTCTGGTGCCACCCTGGGCTTTTTGCTATTCTGATGAGAACAGAGAAGACATTATTTCCCTTGGCAGAATTGAATCAAGTTTAAAATCATGAATGCCTCTGCAGAAACCTTTCCAGATTTATGAAGGTATAATAGAATTAACAATATATTTTGTAAGTAACAGAAAATTACTTTATATAAATCTTGGAAAGCTGTTATTATGTGGAGTATTGTTTATACTCATTGCTGATAATAATCTCTCAAGTATGTCCCATTCCTGGCCACCAAGTCTGTACTTGGTAGTCTCTTAGGGAGTAGGCAGAAAAGCAAAGAGCCCTCCAGTCTCAAAGGAATAAATATTTCTAATACAGCTCTGTGAATCATAAGGTGCTTCTTTGATTTGAAAGAAACACATCAGGAACTGATTGCTTTTCCTTACCTTTCTTTTTTTTTTCTAGACAAAGCACTTACATGACCAGTGTTACTCTGGCATTCAAAAATTGTGTCCTGCTTCTTTACTTCACAGGTTTCTGGGTCTTCAGGATTTCCACTGAAAGTCACACCTTCCTTAGTATCATTTTTAAGTTTACCTTGCCTATAACCACAGGACTCCTGAAGTTGAGGTTTAAAAAATAGCTAATTAAATATAGAAGTAATCTTGCCCTTCAAAATTCAAGCAACCAGTGCTAAGACTTTGTTAATAAAATAAGGAGACCTTGAGGTGATGTTTTTCTGGTAAGAGCTAATAGTAAATATTGAAAGAAGTACTGAGTGTTTCAGTGTCCTGACAGTAAGTACCATACAAATTTCTCACTGCTATAACAATTTTAATAATCCGTCCTTTAACAATTTTAAAGTTTATAGGTAAAAAAATATTTTATATCAATTCGTCACTGCAAATAATGCATCTTAGAATTCCCTTACTCTGTACCTATACATATACATACTCTGTGTCAAAGGCAAAAATAGCTCTCAGAACATATGACCTTGAAATTGTTCACAACATTTGGTCTGTAATACTTCAGAGCTATGCATATTTTCCTCATTGCAGCTGTGGGAAATTTGTCACAGTCCTATAGCAGACTCCGCTCCTTAAATAAGAAAAAAAATCTGTCATTTCCTTCAAATCTCCAAAAATAGACTGCTTATAATTATGCCACACCACTGAGTTGTCTGCCTTTGCCCACAGAAAACAAGTCTTTTATTTCTTGTGTAGAAAATGCTTTCTGTGCGTGAATTGTCTCTGCAATGATGCTAAGATTGAGAAAGATGGAACATGCAGTACCAAGGAAAAAAAAAAAGCAGCTATGTTTACTGAGAGCATGACAGCTTTCAAAGAGAAAAAAAGGAATGCTGTTCTCTTCCTTCCTGACTTTCTTTCCTGTTGAGGGCAGCTTGAATTCGTCCTAGATTCTTGCAAGTATTTTTTATCCCTATTAGTCACTATCTGCTAAGGTTCTCAGCACTGCCTATCACTGTGGAGAGTTTAATGACTTTCAAGTCATTCTCAGTTTGGAGTTTAATTCTTACCTTGTAAATCTTTACCAATTTCTGTTGACAATTCTTAGTGACATGAAAACTAGTAGGTTTTGCTTGGTGTTTTAGACACTAATTAGCCTAATTATTTCTAAAGCTATATGACCTAATTTAGGGACTCTAGATTAGTTCTATTTTTAGGTATCTATCAGATTTTAAGCTTCTTCCCCATGGTACATGAAAGAGTCAATACTTTAATAGGTTACAATGCATCATCCAGGTGCAAGACTTCAGAGAGGCTCAAAAGTGACATTTTTTTGAACCATGTAAAATTACATCATTGGGCTTCATTAGTTGTGGCTGTGTTCTGGGATTTCTCCAGGCTATCTGGAGTGTTTTAACTGTAGCTATCTGAAACGCTTTGGTTCTTTTCTGTCTGAGTTGTTCCAGGTACTGACTGAGTGCACTACGAATGTCCAATTCTGGTTTCTTTTTATCATACTTTAGAATTATTTTCTGCCGATGTTTTTTTAAAATATATGCATACTTTATTTTAGTGTCATTATAATTTCTTCATAGCCACTTCACAATTTATTTTAATTTTGTTTTTTTCATGGTATGAACTACATATGCATATCCTACATTAAGAATTTAAGAAAAGTTGTGATTCCTTGCACAGACCAATCTATTAATGCATGGAAAATAAAATTAAATAAGCTAGTGAAATAAGGACCACTAAGATTTAAAGCATATTGTGCTTGGTGTTTATGGATTTTCATTGAGTCTGGATGTAATATCATCCTAGATAAAATTGTACATGTATATTTTCTTAATAAAATCCTATTAAATGGCCTGTGGCCCTATTATTTTGGAAGATTTCTTAGTTTTCCTGAGGTCTTTGGTTAATCAGTAGGTTAAAAGAGTATGCTTTTTGTTTGATTTTCAAATGCTTGTTTTGCAGTTAGGCATAATAATGATGAAAGAAAGATTGACATATTTTACTCCTCTTCTTTTAAACTTACTATTTGTGTTCAGAGTAGCTTTTTTCCTCACTAGTTTATTGATTTTTCAGCAGAGCTGACTTATACTAAGCTTAGGTGAGAGCTACCCCAGATACTGTTGCATATCAGAGGTGGCTGTGCACGGATCATGACTGCTACCTGTGTAGGTGGAGAAGCAGTGGTGAAATAGAGACAGAGGATGGGGATATTTTCTCCTGACATATTGGATATTTAAAGTCATGGTGCAGAGGCTGTCAAAGCCCCAGCAGTTTAAAGGGAAGAACAAATTGGTTTGGATCAACTGTTTAGAGCTGAAATACACAGTGTCTGAGTCACAACTCAAGGCAGCTTTTTTCATGGAGGGAACTGCATGGTGACGGTTTAAAGTGGGTCACTTAGAGAAAGATAATACTTAGTTCTATTTAATTTATTGGATCTATTCAAACACCTCCAGCAGACTTTCAGATATAGGAGCATTTCTTCACTAGACAACCAAAGTCAGTTTTTTTGACTGAAGGCATCACTCCATTTGCACGTCATTTATGAATATTTGTATGCCTCACCAACTCCAAGGCACGTGCAAGTGACCTGGGTTACAGTCAGAAGGACCTTGGTCATCTGGAAAAGAATACTGAAGCACAGAGCAGAAGATCACAAGGAACCACTTTTTGTCTTGAGCTGGCTCACCAGACCTTGCAACTGTTGTAAATAGCTGGTTTGATGTCGTTGTCCACAGACTAAGGAATGAACGGATGTAGTTCTGCATATCCAGGATAATTAGCACTTGTCATCATTTCAGTGGTCTCAGAAAAGTTGTCTGTAATGATACCTTATATGACATTTTTCATTGGAGAAGAAAAAAAATTTTTAAAAACTGTAAAAATCGCAGAAACCCACTAAAATCCTGTCATAGACTGGTGGAGGATGTTGGGAAAATATTATGGAAGGAACTGATCAGCAGAAATATTCATGAGGTAGAAAAGGGAAAGCAAGATAAACTGTGATCCTAGAAACGGGTACTGGTAGTATTAGAGCAGCAGAGGTCTTGGGAAGGAGATGGCACAGAGCCTTCATCAAAAGTGTGTGTGAAGATTGTCAGTGCATCTTTAAAATGCAGAGGATGAGAGTCAGGAAGGAGACAGTGTGTGTGCTTGGGATGAAAAATTAGGAGATGGAGGCATTCAGGCAACCCCTGGTGGATTCAATGTGTTCGCTCTATGGAGGTGACAAGGCCTTTTGATCCTTTTTCGACAACGTAGTGAAATTTGTTGAGTGCAGGGGAAACAGACAGCGTAATTGGGAAAGTATATAAGTAATTTCTTGATTAATTAGTATAGGCTATCTCAGACATCCAATTTCTTCTGCATGACCAATGGGGATCTCACAAAGTCCCCCTGAAGTCCTTAAAACTTTGTGCCAAAGTGTATGTCCAATCACAGGTTTGCAGAATCAGAGCTTTTTCCCAAAGTTCAAATCTAAACTTCACTCTCATACCCAAGAAAAATTCAAATAATCTCAGCTAATGTTAAGCCAGTTATCTGATTAATAACTGGAAAGGAAAGCTAAAAACTATTTTGGTGTATGTTAGTACAATACGTTATGAACCGTATTCAGTTTTCAGGCTATCTAGCAGTTTTCTGTGCTCTTTTTATTTTCTCCTCCCTCCCTCTCTTTTTTAAAATTTTCTTTTATTTTTAATTTTATTTCTTCTTTTCTCTATATTTTTTTACTATAATTTAATACTACTTTTCCTTTGCTTTTCGTTTCTCTTGAATGCATTTTCAAGTCTCTCCTAGGCAATATCTGACCTTGCTGTTAATTATTTCCCCACAGTTGTGGAGCGGTAGCATAATGCAGAGCAATAGTACTGAACAGAGCCATCCATCTTCAGCCTCTTATACTATGAAATCTCATCTACAAATAATGAAAATCTTCTATGCCCTACAGGTTCTAGATTCAGATATGATTCTTGACTTGCAGCTGAGCCCTAGCAAGTGCACAAAAAGAGACCTGCCTGTTTTGTCAGTGCAATCATTTTTATGTCAATTGTATTGAGAAAAATGTTAGTCATGAAAATAATATTTATTTCTTCAGTCTATGTTAGAATTTATTCTAGCACCTAGACAAAAATACCTAAGAAATTTCTCACTGTCTGGGGATCACAGACTTACTTTACCACTCTTTTATTTACTTGTATGTTTTGTTTGCTTTTATTTACCCTTCTTTTCCCTTCTGTTTTATTTTACTGTGCTATGAGTTACACCCGATACCAACAGGGGTTTTTTTTTGTCTGAGAAATAAACAATAAACCATGTGCTTGCTATTTTTCCTCTTGCTGTAACAAATGCAGTGCAATATTTACTCCCAAGCATAGGTGGTACTTGAAAGCAAAACACAGGATGAGCAGTGAGTATACTGGATGCACACACACCGCTCAAGTCCGAACCTTGGAAGGTGCTTTGCTGCCACCATCTGATACAGCGTTCAACCGCATTTGCTCGTGTTTCAGTATCGAGAACTTCGGGGGTTAAGAAAGCCTGGATCCCTGAAGGAATCTATGGATGATTCGTAACTACAAAAGTATCTGGAAGTGAGTTTCAAAAAATTAAATTTGTAATAACTTAATTCCCAAGTTAGATCCCGTTACAATTAATAGCCCGCTTTGTCAGAAAGGGAGCCTGGGACAACTTGCAGACGGGACTTGTCCTGAAGTTGTCAGGAGAGAATGAGGCATTCATGAGGCAAATTTCAGCAAGAATTTTATTGCAATAGTTGAAACAATTTACATAATTTGTGTTAAATTTTCAGGGTCGAGCTTCAGGTACTCCACCACCTTCTCAAGTCACATCTTTTAATATGGCCTGTGGTTTTTACAAGTCAGGGTTAAAAATAGGTTCTTGAATGGTTATCTAGTTATGCAAAGAATTTTTCAGGTGTATTGGACACCTAAGAAGTTCCATGGTAGGAAACAGTTATCCTCTGTGTTATGTCTTCAGAACTCACCAAAGAGAGGTCATGCATTCCACAGTAGATTTTACTTTTTTATTCCAAATAAGAATAATTTGTAACTTTAAAACATCAACAGAGCCTTACAGGACAGATGACTTTACCCATAAGTCATGTGTCCTTTCCTTATACTATATGTGACATGGAAGCAGACATTTATATTCACCTTTGGTGTCTCAATATCTCAGCCAGGTCCATTCTGGCATCTCCTCTATTTCCTGTGTAGTGGCCAAATCTGAACTTCTGGTTATACTTACATTATGCTTTAAAAATGGATATTTGTCCCCACTCTTTTTTGAACCATGCTTTTTGGTTGTAATGGGGAAAAGAAAAAGAGGAAATAAAATTTAAAAGGTACTATTTGTGGGCGGAAAAAAGAAAAGGAACAGAGAAAATAACAAGATGAAACAGAGCAGTGAAGCAGATGTTTGGCATCTGGCCATAGTGGAATGAACTCTCTCCACACTGAATTCTGTATTTGTCTTATGCTGAAAAATAATTAACTTGTAGAGCAGAAGGTTCAGAGAGCCGTGAATGTGGTGATCGAGGCAATTAGCCCCTATCAGAACCATTGTTTCAAGCTCTCTGAAAAGTCAACTGAGTATTATTAGCTAGCCCTCTGCAGTTAGATGAGTCAGACAACTTCTTTTCAAAAATAAAGTTGACATTCCAGAGCACTTGTATGTGACAGGGTGAATTCAGTAGCAAATTCCAGTCATGGCATGTGTAAGCTCATAATTATGATATTTACAAAGCTGGGAGAGAAGAAAAAGTACATTTTTTTTTAAATTTATCGGATTCCTTTTATGAATTACTGATCACCCTCTCCAGTCATTGTTATTTGGGATTCTTTTTTTTTACCATCCTTTTCCCCATTGCTCTCAATGTGACAGGTCTGCTGAAGGACAGTGACACCCATTAGCTGTACTAAGGATCTTTTGCATTCTTTTTACAGGTTCTTTAACAATAATACTCAATATATATGTAGGATATCTCCTACAAGGAAGAAGAGATGACTTAATTTCTGTCAGATCAGCATCATTTATAACTTTGTCACTGTCTGCCACATGCAATGGCTTTAAACTGAAAGAGGGTAAATTTAAATTAGGAGGAAATTTTATACTATGAAGGTGATGAGGCACCAGAACAGGTTGTCCAGAGAAGTTGCAATTCCCCATTCTTCATTCCCATCCATTCCAATTCCCTGGAAGTGTTCAAGGCCAGATTGGATGCGGCTTTGAGCAACCTGGTTTAGTGGAAGGTGTCCCTGCCCATGGCAGGGCAGTTGGAATTGGATGACCTTTAAGGTCACTTAACCAAACCATCCTATGAATCTATGTAATACCCTGACTCCATTCTTCAAAACTGAATAAAACAGGCAATCCCTTCCCTCTGTTCTCAAGCTTTACCTCTTTCAGAGGACATTAAATGGACATTTAACTGAGAATAGCCTCAGCATAACAGTGCAACTGCTATAAAACCCCAGATGATGGTGTCCTAGAACTGAAATCTTTCAGCTCTTTTTGTTGTTTATGTGTTACCACTGCCAAGACAGTTTGCAGAGAATGGAATGGTCAGAAACATGAAGATCTGTCTGACAGCTGAATCTCTTTCAGTCATTCAGTTTTACTCTCCTGTCAGCCACAGCCTTAATTATTTTGTACAGAGGCTTGCAGTTTTGTGTTTTATAGTCTACCTTTGTGCATTCCCATACACAACATTAAGCTCTGTAGATATTCACCCTGCAGCATTGCAGCAAGGGACTGGACCAGCATTTTGGAGATCTAGGTACAGAAGAACCCTGAAATGTACATAGACATATGTAAAAACAAAATAGTTAGGGTTGCTATGAAGAAGCTCGTGAATGAGGAATGAACCTGTTGTTCATTCTGGTGATTACTTCACTGTATATTGCCCAAGTGACTTCCTCCCAGTGATCAAATATCTTAACTGCACTATAAGGTTACTTTACAGAAAGCACATAGACTTAATCAAAAGTTTCTATTAGTTGTGTTTTGTTCCTATTCCAAGATAGTGAGCTTCTTAAGATGCTCTTAGTATTCTGCAGTATATGCAATAAAACAGGAAACAAATCATTTTGCCACATATGTTTAGTAGTAACATGGCAATTTTTAGTCCATCAGAATTCAGATTTTATTTTCCTTGTGGTCAAGCAACTGTGTCATATGTAATATTCAGAAAATTGTTCTGAGCTTTCATAGATTGCGTTTCTTTTAGGATACTTTCCCTCTTAGCAACAAACAAAGCTCTCTCTAGCCTAACAGCCAGGCATAATGATTTTGTTTAAAGAACTCTAAGTTATTCATGTGGCAACATAGCTTTTTAGTTACTGAAAATGGTCATTGAATAAAATCTTAAAATATGTTAAGATTAGAGGAAATAGAGAATTTTGCTCAATTTCTTGACAAGAGTAATTGTGTACAGGTGCATAATCAAAATCCATCTTCAAGCTAGACTATGAGTCTCTATACGGTCTAGGCAAGTTCCATGGCTTGCTCGTTATTTCATGGTGAGCCTAATCATTCAAATAAGCAAACCTGATGGAATGTGTCAGGAAACATTTCTGTACTAACATAATTAGATTTTGTCAGATGAAAACCTGGGGGCCTAATCTTTTCCTACGGTTAGGAACTTGTTACAACACATGCCTTGAACAGAGATTTTGGATCCGTACTTCTGGCATACACTGATGCAAATCCTTTAGCTTCCACAATAAATGGGCACTAAGCTGTTCCCTAGGGACATAAAAAATTAAAATTAGTACATGTCTGAAGCTCTGTAGAGTCCCTGGGGACTCAGTGAGGTGAGGCAGAGGAGCAGCCCAGAACCTGACCCAGTTCTTTTTCTATTCCACCAACCCCTCTCTGCTCCAGGCATGCAGAAGCCTGATACAAGCTGCCATCTTCTTGTTCAGTACTCCCCATGATGAAATTATTTGTAGCCAAGGCCACAGGGACATTGCTGGTAGATATTCTATGAACCTCTCAGGCTGTTTTTTATATGCAGCCAACAATGGTTATAAAGGAGTCATAAGCAAATACACTTTTCTTTAGATCTGTATTCATGGTTCTTAGTATCTTCATTTCTTTTCTTAAGAAATTAAACTTCACAGCTTTCAAATGAATTCTTCAGATGTGTCATTGGTGAAGCAACTAAGACAGGTTTTGAAGTTTGAATATTGCTGCCCACATTCAGTCTAATGCTTACTATTCATGCAAAGAAGCTAATTGATAGGATGGACATAAAATAAACCCTCAATTCAAAGATAACCCTTATTAACCTTACCTTTAGCTTGTTTCATTATAATCATTGTTTCCTTTGATTGCAAACAAATTGCCTATACTTCAGTTTCAACATTGTGCTTTTAATTTTGTAAGAGAAATTTCAAGAATTATGTAAATTTCCTAGAAATAAATCTGCTGTCTCGCCTTTTGTGCCATTGCCTCCAGGTAGAGTAGTATGGATCTTGTCTTTCTTAGGAAGTATTTCAATATTTTACTGACAATGTGTCTTTTCTCTTTTTAATAATATAGAAGTTCTTAATTGTTAACAAATATGCAGTTTTAATTTTTTTTCTATCTCACCTGAGCAGAACTCAAATGTTGCATATCAACTTAAGGGTTGCATGTCCTAATTTTAGCTACAGATGAACGTTAACACATTAGAAATAGAAACAGAAATAGAAATAAAAATAGAAATGGAAATAGAAATAAAAATAGAAGTAGAAATAATAGAAACAGAAAAAACCTTTCTAGAACTATTTAAGTCGTGCCACATATATGTTTCTTTTCCTAATTCAATAGAACTCAATTCTCCTCAAGAAATTCTACCCAACCATTTTTTTCTCTTTTTCAAGTAGGTAACAGAGAACAAGGACAATTATTTTGTTGTTGTTGTTGTTTGAGACAGAAACTTCATTACAATTAATGGGCATAACATGCTTTTTGTTAATAAGAAAATCATTCATAACTCAGTATTTGCCTTCAGGATTCAGAGCCAAATCCACTGCTATAATATAGATGTAAAAATGTTTGGAGTCACCTAATGGTAATTGAGCTAAACCAGGGAATGTTCCCAGGCTCCAGACCTCAATCATCCAGAGCATAAGTTTTTAGAATCATTTTGGGATGATTTGTCCCTATAATTATTCTGGCAACACTAAGGCATATTTTGAAAAAAATCTGGAGTCAAAGACCATTTTTATAGCTACTTGCAGATACCTTGTGTTGGAATAAAAGTTTAATTGTATTGACATGGGCTATTCCATGATAGTCTTTGATGCAAGAGAAAATTCCTAAGTGGGTTTGATATTCAGGTACCCTCTATGGGTTGTTAATGGGTCTTCAACATCCAGAAATTCTCAATTACATGTCACTGCCAGTACACCTCAATATTCCAAGGGCTTGGATGAGAGCTTGTCATTTGAAGAGCATGAAAAAAATAGCAAAAATTTTTTGAGAATTTTTCTGCCTTAATAGAAAATTCACAATAATTGCATGAGTTTGTATGCAAAACCCCACCAAATTTGTTGTATGGCTTGAAGAAAAAAATTCCCAGATCGTAGCAGTGGAGGCAACTTGAACTTCTTCAAGCAAAAAAAGAACCATATATAAGGCACACCAATCTGAATTTATGTCTCTTGTATTTTGAACTTTTTTAGCAGACACAAATTGCCAGAGCACAGATATGACCTTTTTACCTGTTCACTGTAAGAAGTGGAAAGGCAGAGAGAGGATCTGCATTGTTAAGTATATACCATCTGGACATTTTGTCTCCTTGGGGACCACTCTTAAGGCAGGGAGGCGGCCACTACAGCTTGTCCACATCTTGTGAGAATCTGCTCCCTTTATCTTCTGTGTTCTTTGTGGAAACAGCAGCTTTTAAGCATTTCATGTCTGGGGTCTCAGGCAAAATGGAAAACAGATACTTTGTTGATCCATAGTAGACTAAACAGGTTTTTGTATATCATCTAAGTTTAAACTTTTGATGAAAGCTTGCAAATTTGATCATAGGATTGCTTATCAAATGTCAACTATTTGTCAAAAGAAAATATTCATTATGTCTCCACTGGTTAACAGAGTTTGTCAGGTGAATAAACAAAAAATTGCACCACACCCTATTTTATTCTTTCTTGCTCTGAGCAATTTCTGTTCTTTCAGTCTCTAAAAAACTGGCAAAAGCATATGATGCTTTCTTTAAACTTAAAAATCTTGTTCATTTCTGGTTTTTTTCCTTAAATTCATTGAATTTGCAGCTCTCCACATAGTGACCACTATAGCATTTGCAGCCTGGTTTTTTTGGGCTAATAACTATCATTGACCACAAGATGGCAAGGTTTCTTCGCTTTTCTGTGACGAGAAGACAGCAAAAGGAAAAGGGGGAGGGATGCAACAATGTGGAAAGAGGGTCAAAGGAAGAAACACACATAAGGACTCTGATTTCTCTTACATTGGTATTTCCAATTACAAGAGTAAGCACATAAAAATCACACGAGTGTAAAAATTCTGGTGAGATGCCTTAGAGTTTGAACAAAAGTAATATATTTGCTAGTTTTGTTCTGATGCTTGTCAGACACATCTTTTTTCCAGTAGGTGTTGTCCATTTTTTCATACTAGAAAATTCAGTATTTGAATTTTATGCTCTCCCACTTCGAGGTGCCACCTTAAGACGATAAACCACTTCAACTGCAGTGTGATTAAAAGTCAAGATCTTTCTTGAGTGTAAAAGGTTTTCAGAGAGACAAGAAGTATCAACTAAAACCCAGCAGATCAAACAATTACAATATCAAATTACACCTTCAGGGCATAATTTGGTCATAATCATTTGAATTTAAGCAACCTGATTGTTCTGTGTCTGGAGTAGTTTTAAGATTTTCACATAACTCCTTTTTCCTCATTTGAATGCACTAAGAATCAGAATCTTCTAAGCATCATTTATAATGTGTGATGGCAATACAAACAAGTAGCTCTACTGAAAACCTCCACATGTCCGCAAAGAACAACATAATATCTTAAAAGTAAGTGAAATGAATGACTTCAAAAAGATGTTTCTGGTAACATGAACTACCGCAGCCACAAAACTCAGCAGAATTCACTTCTGCAGGAACCTTTTTCTTCGGGAGTTGCACTGGAAGCACGAGTCACCAGAGGGCACTCCAGACAAAGCTGTGAGGCTGAACTGGTCCTCTGAACAAGGTTCAGAGATTTAAATATTTTATCATTTTTAGGTTTTCCCTTAGATCAAAGTGCCATAACGCAAGGTCACCCCCTCTGCCTTGTGTTATAAATCCTTGTACTGAGTCTGTGCCATCACTCGTGTAAAAGTCACTGATGCAGCCCCACGATCTCTTTTCCATACATGCAGTTCAGGCAGGTTGCAAAAAGAAACTCTGTTTTGTCACATTTTGATCTGTTGAAGTGTGCTCTTTAGGAAATACAGACATTTCCTTTTAAAAAAGAGAGGGTATCTGATAAGGTGGGAGGCAAGAGGTAAAAGGAAAAATTATTTCTAGAGAGTCTTACTATTATTTAACCAATCTCAAGTGTCAGAGGGAGAGATTTAGAAATCTGGGTGAGGAACCTGCATAATTACCTGAAAGCTGGGTTGATTTCCTTGGAGATACTTGTCTGCTGTTTGTTATTTTTTTGAGCACCCTCAAGCCTGCACTTCATGTAATGCCTAGTTTCTCAAGGACATTTGACTCTGACAGGAAGAAACTGTGAGTCCTTCCATCCTCACGGACTCAGAGAGGATAAGCAAAAGAAAGTAAGGGAGGAAGAACAAGGAAGACACCACCTTTGTTTGTGTAGTTATGCAGGCAGGAGTGATTTAAAATTGACTGAAATAGGTTTTCTCAAAGCAACCCTGCATGTTGACCTGAACCAAAAGAGAAAATGCATTGTGTCATATTGTTTTGGCAAAATTTAACTAAAAATTTTAACAAAACTAGATGTTTTGCCTCATTCCATCTTTTTTTTCCAGAATATCAGTGTTCCTCCCTTTCTCACCATGTTCAACAGGTTTCCTTTTATAGAATCATAGAAGCTTTCAAAAACCTCTAAGATTATTGGGTCCACCTGTTGAACTTGAATGGTTTCTCTGATTCCCCAGAGCTTGATGCCATATGGAATGGATTATCCCACTGGCCCATTGGGGTCAGCTGTCCCAGCTGTGTCCCCTCCCAGTTCCTCATGCACCCCCAGTCCACTCACTGCTGAGACTGTGTGAGAAGCAGAAAAGGCCTTACCACTGTGCAAGCCCTGCTCAGCCATAGCTAAAGCATCTCTTTACCTGTGCTTGTGCTGTGTGTTGTATAGAAAATTAACTCTATCCCAAACAAAACTAGCACAGGGTTTCATGCTTAAATTTTAACATCTCATTCTTGAGAGTACTGTTATGTCAGCTTTTCTCAAACATGTTGTTTTGATTCTTTAGGGATATTAAATATGCAAGTAGAAATCCTACTCCACTAATTTTCCCATTTTGATGAAAACTTATGGTTTGGGCATGTGGGGGTGTTGGGGTTTTTAAATTATTTTTAAATTTTTTTATAATGGCCTATAGAAAATTGAGGAAATGTATTACAAAAGATTCAAGTTTTACATATTCGGATACATGAAAATGTTTCCCTGCCAAAATTCTTACACGAGAAAGGAGAAATAGGCAACTAGTGATCAGTAGCATTAAAAGTACAGGATGAACTAGGAATTCTTTATTGAAAACTATAATGATCAAAACATGTCATTTATAAGAAAAGATATAGATTCACAACATTCCTGAGAGAAAAATAAAGAAAAAAGGCAAAATTTGCGGTGTAGCTACTAGACAAGTACTAAAGTTATGTAAGACAAACTTTCTGTGATGAGCAAACTGACCAAATAGCCTTTTGTATCAATTTTTACTTTGATAATAGAAATAAGTGGAGGGTAAAAAAGAGAATTTTGAAAATTATATGGGAAATAAGTGAGATCTAATCACTGAGAAAATAGGCATGGATAGGAATGACAGTTCCATGTAAAAACTGGGAAAAATAATCTCACTTACTGAACACATCTATCTTGCCCATTCTCGCAAATTGGTGTAATGGATGGAAATGACACCTTAATGTAGAGAAGCAAGAAACTTCTTTGGTGTTAGAGTTGAAAACCAGACTCAACTTGAAGAAGAATGAGCACAATATATCATCACTGGGAAGAGAAGCCAAATATCATGGAAAAGAATCTGCTGCAGACCACTTATTGTTTCAAATGCCTGGTTTTGTACGATAGACCATGAGCCACAGCTTTAAAAAGACATTATAAATCAAGTCCAAACAAAATAGCCAATGGTCAACTGTCTATTATTTGGAGGAAAATCACTTTTCATCATTACTTTCCTTTTGGTTGATTTGTCTCAGGTTGCTGTTAGCATGACCAGAGCACAGATTTCTCATATTCCAGATTTTGAGGCTCACTGGAGTGCAATTAATTGCTAATTTGGGTAGGAAATTATGAATATGTTGGTGATAAGTCTCCATAGTAGTCTGCAATCTGTCAATGTAAAGAACTTAAAATTTAAGGGGAGAGCATTATCATCTTGGTCATGACTGGGTTTTAATTTGCAGCTCATGTCTCTATTTCAAATACAGCCCCATTTTTCATATAAATGTTGAATTACCTTTTGAATCTTACATCCAATTGTATAAAGTAATTTGTTCATTCATTCACAAAGATCACTTCATAATAAATGGGCCTATTCCACCTAAGTTCTTCTAGTTTCTTTTTCTAAATGCAGTATTTTATTTTGCTTAACACATGATGCCCTATATTTGCTAGTATCTCAGGATAGATCCTAGATGGTGGTTTAAGGGTAGATCACTTTTTTAGGTGCAACTGCTAAGGAAACTCCTAAAAGCCTCTTTGTTTAAATATAGACAACTATTTTCAGCACTTTTCTGAAGGCCTGCACATTAGTATAATCTAGTTCAGTCATCCTTAGAAATGTTGAGGTTATTGAAAATATCAAGACTACTTCCAACAAGATGATCTTACCAAAAGAGAGGAAATTAGGCAGTGAAATGGCATGATTAGTCATATGTTCAGCCAGAGATACCATTTAGAGATCAAATTCCTACTTCTATTGCAAAGATTAGGCTATTAAATTCACTGAATTGGAAAATTAAGAATTGTGAGCCAAATGTTCAGTTAATTTAAATTAAAATAATCTTGATTATTTCCCTGGATTTATTTTGCATAACATAGAACCTCCCACATCATGAAACTCAGTCATTCATGAATACAGGCAACTAAGTCATATAATAACCTCTAATTTACAACAGCTGAAAAGTTTATTATTTTCTTCATATTGAACTCAGTGATAAAAAATACTGCATCCTTGAACCTCACTGTATATTTTCTGCATCATAAATTATAAGAAACATAATCCTATCTCCCTTTCCCCGAAGTCAGGTGTTTTAAAGGTTATTAATTTGATATTATTAAGAAGCAATGCTTCTATTAACATTTGAAAGAGTATTTCACTAACATTTATTAGCCTGAATCAGGGTTGCTGAATAGACCTGTGCCTTGATAGACTCTTTAAAAATCTTACTCTCTTTAATAACAATCATCACATGTTCTGCTGCTGTCAGAACATTTTGGAGTTTGTGGCGGTGTTCTACGGGGTAGGTATTAGAAAATTGTCAAAAATCTTCTTGGCAGGATTGTATTTCTACACTGGACCCTTCCATCCAGTGGATTGATTTCCAACACTTTCTCTTCCCGTTTGGTCAAATCTGGTGTATTTTGATTGCTGTTCAAAATATTCAGCTGTAGTGTCGACAGAAGCCATATGAAACTCTCAAAAGAGAAAACTCTCTTCACAGTACAGCTCAGATAAATTGCAAAGCTTCTGCAACAATTTTATTTCGGCTAAACCTGCCTCAGTTTTTCACGTGGCTTTATTTTTCTATTTACTGGAAATAGTTGAAAATGTCAATCATAGTTTTCATTGTGTGTGTTTTACATTAAAGTTGGGACAAGTTGACTTCATCATATGCTTGACATGATCTTGGTTTTTCTGTTTTGCCTTTTGCAAGCACCTATGAATCTTTGTCAAGTTCAATCAATCTGCTTGCTTCCTGGGAAAATATAAAAGCATAATTATTTTTTCATTTAGTCATAGAACCATAGAATCACAGAATCATTTAGTTTGAAAAAGACCTTTGGCATCATCAAGTTCAACTGTAAATCTAATGCTGCTAAGTCCTTCATTCAGCTGAAGCCAGTAAAATGACAGTGAAAATGTCAAATCACCAGCAAATGTGACTAGGTCAAAGTTCAGTGTCAATCAGAAAATCAAATAAAAATATTCTAATTTTCTCTTTTTAATAGCATTTGATGCCAAGTACAGCAGGATTGTTACTCTTCAAACCCCACATTTTAAAATATTTGTGCCGTAAGTATCGGGTACTTCCAGAATAAATAATAATCTGGACACATCACTTTAATTTTGTGAGTGGAATTGTCCAGATGTTGGATTTATAAGATTGCAAAATTCCATGGTACTGGTAAAGTAAATTGAATCTGGACTGGTTGGGGTCTATATTCCAAACAATAATGTATAAGTGGCCTTAAATGAGAGATGTGGACTCAGTGTAAAATGTGGACTATTCGTAGCATTTTTTTTACTGTGTGCTAAAAATCCTGGTGGATTATGTTTCGACTGATATCAATTAGCATCCCACAAATTTTAATGTTCCTGTCATACTTCAGAGCATTGGTTCTTGTTTTAAGGTATTCTAATTGTAATTCTCCTTTCTATAAATTCTTGTGCTGCAGGAGGGAGGAAGTACTTTTTAAAAGGACTTGGACCTTTCCTTACCTTTATTGTTTAGGTGTCAATATAGACAACACTCATGACCAACCTTGTGGAAGCTTCTAAAGCCACCTTACTCTTTCAGTAATGGCAGGAGGAACCTACATGCTCAGTGCAACATCAGTTAAACTGAATCCTACAAATATTACTTTCAAAATAATTCACTTCACCTTTTCTATGCTAAGACATGAGCAGGAATTTCAGTTTAGAGATTAAAGGTGAGTAGTAACACTGCCTTTCTTAAGTCCCTCTTTTATTTTGCTACAGCATGACAAAGGGATTTTTTTCTTATCTGTAAACATTAAACTTCATTTAAAAATATCAGCATATTTCATCTGGTATAGCTGAACCAAGAACAAAAAAAATTCAGAATGATAGTGATCTGGGGACAGATTTGTCAAAAATTACTCTAGTTGTCCCAATAGTTTTGGTATCTTCTCTGAGCAGACTATCTACAGAAGCTGCTCTTCTCATACTATCAGAAATGGTTTTACCTTTCCAAGGTCCTATAGAACAGGGAATAGAAAACTTGTCACCTAAATTTGTCATTGCCTATGATTTTAGAGTAGAGTTTAATAAAACACCTTGGTTACCGTAGCTTCACATTTTCACTTAGCTTCTTAATTCTTTGCCTGGATGAGAAAGCATTTTCCTGCTAAAACCACATGGGAATAAAAGCATTCTTTATCTCCCCTACTGTACAAACATCTATTTTTAATTAATTTTCAGGCCATTGAGAATACTGTTCTGTTTTGTGGGTTTGAACATTGAACAGAGTTGCTATGTGCATTTTCAGATAATTCACACTATAATCTGATATTTAGTATCAAAACCTAAAGGTGAGAAGTGGTAGTCTTTCTTATTTCCTTATCTTGTGATTTTGACACATTCCTTACTACACAATATGTTTGATCTGGCAGTACCTTATCATATAAAGGCATATGCTGATGCCCTTTACAACTAACTATGATTTTTTTTATATATAATTTCTGTAAAATTTTGGGGTTGTAGGTATTAGGCAGATTTTTTTTTTTTAAATACAAAATGTGTTTCAAGTGTTTGATATCCTTATCAAAAACGGGTAAACTTATTACAAGAATTTCAGTGAAAAAAAATATTAAATGTTACATAGCACTATCGTGTTATAATGTCAGTCTTGATTTGAACTTAAAACAAAACCCAAAAATTTGGCTTGCTATAAGCATAGTGGAGAAAGTCATGTTTCCATATAGGATACAACTGTCTCAGAAATTGTGTTTGAACAAGTTGTAATGTTTAGAGAAGCTGACATATAGCTGGCATATTCTAACATATGAACCTATGAATTCAGCACACTCAGGATGTGCATAATCCCACCAAAGACATGCAGTCTAATTTAGACTATGGAAAAGATGTCTCCTCCCCTGTCATCTATCAATCTAAAGATGATATTAAATCAGATGCATTAATAATTTTAATTTAACAACTCCTTGTTAGCCCTTTCCCCACATTGCCACCCCATATAGACACATGCACCTAACTCTTAAAAAAACACAAGACAATGTTTGAGCAGTTGTGAAGTTGGAGTCATTCTGATATTTTACAATTCCCTGTAATTCAAAGGATGTTGTTGCATATGTGCCAATAGTGCATCCTTTAGCATGGTCTGGTGGTGAATTGCTACAATAGAGTTTTTTCCATCAGTCCAAAAATCAATCTTCTTCTACTTTTCATCTCTTTTAAAGGCCTTATTTGCCCTCTCAAGCCAGCTATTGCACTGATTGATTATGACCAAAATTGTCCTGAATCCTTCACACTGAGAAGGAATGATCCCACACAATGGGAAAAGAAAGCAGAACATTTTCAGTTTTCTCTTGATTGCTGTTAAAAAAGCATCAGTCTGAAATGAAAGGTTGAAGCAGCAGCTGTTCATTGGTTGTGTCATAAATCATGAGTTTGCATTGCTGTGAGCCCTAAAATGATATTTTAAGGGCCTCGTTTCTTCACAAGAGGCTCTTTCTCAAGTTCTCCCTGTGCTGTTTGGACACAGAGGGAGACAACATTCTGAAGAACTGAAAATGCATTTTGGATATGAGTTAAATCTGTTTCAATAAACATATAAAAACTTTAAAATAGGATCTCATAATGCAATGGTGATGGTAGCAAATGGTTTCTCCAAATGCTTGTGCCTGAAAAACATGTTTAAAGTATTCAAGTACTTCTGAGAGCTTGAACAGAATCAAGGTATGTGAATTTGAGGTGTATTTTCGAAATATTCTTGGGTTATGCAAGAGTGGATTCTGTTCTGAAAGTTTGTCCCACTGAATTTAGCATGGTGAAGTGTTTCATCAGTGTGATAACTAAAACTAATGTGAAAAGGAAAGCAGGGCAGCACTTAATTGCATGGCACTCCAATCAAATTGAAACAGATATCATCTGCTTGGGGAATGTGACACGGTGGGTGTAATTCCCACCGAAATCAAATGTCTATATTGAGGTGTAATGATTTTGTAACTTAAGCAGAATCAAGATAGATTGATAATAAGAGCTTTCTTAAATTTCTCATGAAAACTCACCAATATTCAGCACTTAATTTCTCTAGAAATTATACGTATGAACATTTTTATTAAATCCACAATTAAGAACTTGGCAGTCTGTTAAAAGCCTAAATAATTTTTTTATTCAGTACAGATGCTTTGGCCCCACATCTGGTATTTGTCTATTCTTCTATATTTGTAGTATCCTGAAGATTGATCAGCTCTGAGATGATAGAAACTGGTGCCTGTTACAGGCACCATGACTTATTTCAGCTTTAACAACAAGCAATAAAAAACTTCTAATACTTAGTGTCTTTCTAATAATTTTCCACAAGAATTAAAAAAATTGCCAAGTGAATACAAAGTATTGCATTTTGAAATGTTAATTCTAGACAGATTAGCATTGTTTCAAAAACCTAATTGAATTCTTATTGTGCTCATAATTAAATTCATAAAATTGTTAATTGTCAATTGATAATTCATAAAATTTTTTCTCTTATATCCAATAAGCATTTTTCTAAAATTTTGTGTTTAGTGAATATGTTTCCCACTACAGGGCTATGTTTGTCCTCTATTTAGGAAATTCTGTGAGTGCTGAACTTTGGCATATTGTGCAATACATCAAAGATTATGATCATTTAAAGGTTTACTGTGAGGTAAAACATAGGGAAGGTTTGCCAGTATTATGCTGATAAATCAAATTGCTAAGACATAGTTTACTGATCGGAAAACTTGACACCACTTCTTTATACATCATGTCATTCTTTATTATATTAATGTAAATTCTGAAGAAAATAGGGTTTTGTGTGGAATCGGTTTCTATATGGAAAAAAATTTGAAACACAAACCTAACTCTTTTTAATGGAAAGGAGGTGTGCTTTAGTCCATGATCTGTGAAATTTGAAGCAGATCATCTCTTAAGACTGTCTCAATTGTTAAACAGACGTTTAGAAATAGCCTGAAAGTAACTAAATATTGTTGCTGGATGGTGAAAACCTGATCAAGATCAAATAAAAGTTGATGAAAGTCCCAGCCAAACTAGCAAGCAAAGAATTTAGGAGAACAAATTAAAACTTGTCGGGGCTAGTAAAAATCTGGATAAAATACAATTGAAGCTAAAATGAAAAGGAACTAGGACTTAGGAAAAACAAAACATTAAAATTGCTCAAAACCAAAAGGAAACTGGCCAAGAATAAACCTGTCAAGAACTGAGATGAATTAGGAAAGAAACTAATCGAAGATGGGAGGAACACACTTGAATCTAAGGAAAGTATAAAGCAGGTGGCATTCATCTGAGATTGATTTACCATCTTTTCCACTTGCCAAGGCAGAAAGGTAGTTTCCACTGTAGAAACTACCATATAGAATAGTTAACTCTGAACATGAAGCTTAATTGATTTTTTCAGACATTTCAGGGAGGAATATCTTATTATACTTGGTTTAAAACAACATAAATATTCCTCAGATGAAGAAACAGAAAGCTTTGTGTTATCGCTACCAGTCTAAAGGGACCTATACTTACTGTGTACAGTACTTTTTTGAGAAAAGGAAGAAATATTAGACATTCATAACTGTATTACTTGCTTTTGGAATAGAGGACATAATAGAATTTGACAAGTTTCACTTAAGGGTTATAGAAGACATTGGGGACAATAAGGAGGGAGTTAAAGCTGTGAAAGTATCAAGGCCTAGAGCCCCTGTCAATCTTTGGAACTGGTGAGAATGCTGTGGGGCAACCCTTGGTGCAAAACCCTCATTCTGAATTGTAAAGTGAAGGTTCAGGCTCACAGCACACACATGTATTGTAGGTGCTCTGAATTTGTGGTAGTTACTGAAATGTAATTGAGGACACAGTGTAATTCAGAAAGGTGTTCATTATGTGTATCTATAGGTACCTGAGTTATCACACCAGAGTCTGTAGCTCAAAAGGTGCAGAGCAGGGTTCGACCACTGGTGATCTCATTCATTCCCAGCTGAAAAAGCTACTCCAGTGTCAAGAGCAGAGGTTCATTTTTCAGGACTTCTTAAATGTAGGTACAGGACATTGTATGCTTCACATTTGCTGGTATTAAGTACTCTATGACATACTAGTCTCCCTCAGTCTGAAATATTCCAGTAATATTAGAGAGGCTGAAGGACTAACATGGGCCAAATATTGGCCAGTGCTGAATCTTATGACAGTTGATATTTAATCTAGGCATATAGGATCACAAATAAGACTTGGAAAAAAACTGCAAAAGGTCATGTTATCCATCTCCTAGGAAGGCTCCTCCGAGATATGTAACCTATTGTAAATCCTTTAGTAAGCCTTCTTTTGCTTACCAGTAACAAACTTGGTTTCCAAAAAACTGGTTTAAACCTCTTTGTTACAGAGTATGTCCATGACTAACATCAAGACAGAGTTAACATCGAGACAGAGAAAATGGTTTATTCATGACTTTTTGTCTGTCAAATTTTCATGTATTTTAGTTCAGTTATAAAGTACCTCTACTTGGTTGATTTAGGGTATTTTCCCCTAACCTTTTTTTCGTTTTTTGAAATTCTTCTCTTAAATAATAGATAACAAGTTTACTTTTAGACACGCACATGTTGATTCCAATCTTATATTTGTAGGAAGTGACACATTAAACTTTGGAAACTATTAGTCATAGAAAAATATCCAAAAGTATTTCCAGTGTTCTTGTTGGAGGAATGAGAACATGCTGGGAACTGGGCAAGGGCCATGAGGAAGAGCCAGTATTGGCTCCTACCTGAGAAAGAAGGTGTCAGGCTTTGTTTAATACCTCTGTGATCATATTGTTAAATTCTTATAGTGACATGTGATAAAAAGAGCACAATCTAATGAGGGAAGCTTGACGGTAAATTCCTTAAAGGCTAAAGATAAATGGCACTATAACAATGAGACAAATGAAATTCTAGTGAAAAAGCTTCATTGAATAAGAGAAAAATACCCACGGTGAAAGTAGGACCAGTACCATAAGGGCTTTCTCCTGCTATCTAAAAAAGAATCTTTTGTAGTGAAGTGTCATTACTCTCTGATAATGCTGAAGAAAAGTAAAACAGGTCAGCAGAAATATAGAAGATAATAGAGAAAAGTAGCAGCCAAATAGTTTTCTTAAAATCAAACCGCTCCAGAAAAAAATTTCTTCTGTTTTTTTTTTTTCTAAATTACTAGACAGTGGAAATACTATGAATGTAGCAAATTTTATTCTAATGCAGCATTTGATGAACACATGAGGTCTTCATGAAATCTTGCAGACTGTATATTCTTCTGGATACAAACACTTGGGCAGAGTAAAAACCAACAGAAGTAATGGAAGACTAATGAAACACTTTAACTGCATTTTGTTTTCAGTAAGGGGAAGTATTGCTGATTGGGAAGTATTATGATAGGTTATTTCTCTTTTATCCACACAATTTCTTAATACACACAGCTGTAGATTGCATACTAACAAATAGTGGCGTCTTTGAGCATATTTACAAATTCAGTCACACATCATTTTCTCTCTCCATGTAATTCCTCCTGTGGTCAATCACGGTCTTGCAGGGTCAAGATCTGAGAGTTCAAGTTGAGAACACTTAGAAATAATGACCCTAAATATGAAAATGGCAGAGAATAAAGGCAGTCATCACAGAGAGGTTTGAATACAAACTCTTTGGGCAGGGTTCACTTTCCTAAATATTTGCCTACAGTCACATAAGTCTTGGCTTCAGCAGGGTGCTCCAGAAGGTTGTAGGTTTCCCACAGGTGCTGTGCCATATTTTCTGGCACTGTGTGAATATCTCAGACGCCATAAATCATCAAGACAGTGCTAGACATGAATGTTTACACAGTGGAATTGAGCCCTTTAATCTACAGTTAACCTATTAATAAGGTTTTTCCTTCTTTGGCATTGATCTTTATTTCCAATATGTTTCAGGAATGCTAGATGGCTTTGTTGTGTTTTGAAAAATGTTTGTGTAACTCCTTGATTCTAATTGACAGTTGTAGGCATGAGATGCACAAAAATTACTCTTTCTCATCCAACTTACCACAGCTTATGCAGTATTTTACCAGTGGTAGGCAGGGTTGGTTTGGCCAATATTTTAAGCTCTGTCCTCATTACGTCATAAACAGAATATCTTATCATGAATCTGCCTTATTAGCTAAAAGTGACATTTCTTGCTAAAGTGAATTTTATTTATCCAATATTACACCATGTTAAAAAGTAATATTTTCAGATAGCTGTACAAATATTTACCAGTAAAAAGTTCACATACATGATTTTAATACCTCAACAATTTTATCAAGGAATGGTTATTACTTGGAGGAGGTTAAATCTTGATCCTTGCATATATCCTTTATTTAAAGAAAAAATAATTCATATTCATAGATGTAATATTTTCTTAGATGACATCATAAAAGTAACTGCAGTGGAAGCTATAAAAGGTTATTTTCTAAGAAGGCTCTTTCGGTGCATTAAATTAAACAATGAAAGACAGAACAGACTTTAAGCTTCCTCCACCTTCCTTTTTTGTCTCAGATCTGCTCATTAAAAATAAAAGTGAGCATACCACCCTGGCAAAGTGTTTATTGATGAGTAATATGTGAAATTCATGTCAGCAGTTATATTTTTAAAATATCTGTATTTTTTTCTTTTCCTCTCCTTAAAAAAGAAAGTTTGAGAAATTTGTTACAGTATTCAAAGAAAATCTTATTAGGACCTGTAGGGTGGGGAGGAGAGAAAGGCAAGAGGTGTTATGGGACGTGGACATTATCATTTCTTTTACCACCAGCAACAATGACTGACAAAATTCATTCCAACATACTGTTTAAATAACATTTTAAACTGTTTCAATTGTTTAAGATGTATCCTTCTAGGAAAGTAATAAGCTTAATGTGACCAGGTGATTTTTTGTTGCTAATGTGTTCCATTCATTTCTCCCCACCTCACTAAGCTGATCACATTTAACCAGCCATATGCCACATTCTGAATTTGCAAGCTGTAACATTGTGAAAGTGAATTTTAAACTCTCCTAACAGAAAACAGTAACACAGAAAAATGGGAGGCTGCTGTGTCTACTCAAAACTAGCCAGCAAATTAAAGTTTTCGTGGGTTTTGCAATACTTTTTTATGAAGAGACTTAGAATGATTCACCAGACAGAGTATATTTATGTTATTTTTAGCCTTTCACTGTACTGAGGAATCAGAGTTCCAATTAACACAAAGAAAAACCAATAAAGGCTGTGGTTTCAGGGATCATTGATTTTAAATACGTTAATCCCTATTCCATGAAATTTCCATTTAGTTAATTTTTTTAATATTATACCATTGCCAAGATATTTCCATATAAATACATGTTGTAATAGAATAATGCACAAAAAGTCTATGGAAAAAAAATGCATGTTGTTGTATGTGCTATACATAATACAACATGGAGAGTTAGTAATATATGGCTAGGTTAAATACAAGATAAAAACTGGGGAAAAAAATAGACTTTAGCAATAAGGAAAAGAACTGAACTTTTTATTTACAATCCAAAGTGGGCTGAGGAAAAAAATGAAAGACATCTTGCCAAATCAATGAAAGAAGGAAAATTTGAACTGAATAATATGGTTGAGAGCCTTCAGGTAGAAGAAGGAAGAGAGCAGGAAAAAAAGAGTGCTACATGAAGTAGTAAATTTAAAGGGAGACCACAGATCTCTGTAGTCTAAGTCAGATCACAGACTTGATTCAGCTGCAAATTAACTCAGAGGAAAAATAGAACAGGACAACCATGGAATTATCCTCAGTTCCTATAAATTGCTGCCAAAATATTGACTCCAATGGATCCGAATTGTACAATGCTATTTGAATATAAGGCCTGCAGGGTCTTTTTATATGGTACAGATATTTTATCTGCTGCTATGCTTAGCAATGAAAAATTACCCTATTTTTTTTCTTCCTGTCACTTTTCATATGTTTTGCAATCTCCCACCTTTCTGCTGACCTCAACAATAGATATGGTGTAATCTCAAGTGTGGCATTTTGAGACAACTGTAGATGAAATACTAAAAAAATCTAAAAAAATTATCCATTGCTTTCACTTTGTTCAGGCTACACTTTATCCTCAGCTTTGCTGATATAAATCCAAATCAAATGAAAAGGCATGTGGTCAGATTTTGACAGAAGGAGGAAATTAGATTAATAGAACAATATAAAGCAAAGATTTCACTTCAGTAACTAGAGGTGTGTCAATATGAGGATATGTAAATACTACACAACTGAAAAGAGAATTATGTGCACAAAGCTAAACATGATTATACTGGAGATATAAAAAATATATCTGATATACCTGTGAGGTGAAAAAATTATGGAAAAAATATAAATTTAGGGTAGGCACGTTGAGAGAGTCATTCCTTTTAAATTCTTTTAATTGTTTTTCATTAGGAAAATAACTTTATGCCAATGTTTTAGATGAATGCTACCAAATTGTTCCTCTTTCATTGAAACATGAATGATCCACAGACACCAGATATTATTGTTTTTTTATGTAAGCCAAGGGTTTTTTTTATTTTTTTCTTTGAGTAGTTTAGAGAGGTGTTGTCTAAATATGCATTTTGAGCAGGAACAAGAGTACTATTACCAGTTTCCAAGACATTTCAGCCGCTCTACATATTTCTTTCCTTTGACACTTCTGTGTTTGTGGGATCTGGGATCAAGACAGCAGGCAACTCAAAATATGAATTTCTTAAAACTTTAATAAATACTTTCACACAATTTTATTAAAGTCATTTATTGCTGAATGAACTGGAATATCTACTTATTTTCAGCTCCATTACTACTACTGGCATCTTCTTGAACGTCATATACCCAACATGGCAAAAACTAACTCCCATCTCCCCCACATGGCAAAAATTTCCTCCCCTTCCCCTTGTTCCCTTTAGGAAGATATCTGGATTCTTTGACATGGTGATATACCTATATGTGGATGATCATCAAATGCTGCCACTTTTTCCCCATGACCTTGTGATTCAACCGACTAGAGAGCAATGAAGTAGCTATAAAAATGAATCATCAGCAGAATGTTGCTTAAATAGCTTTCCCCAAATTAAATCATTGAAAGGTAATGCTGAAATAAACATAGACATGAAAAAAATTAATTGCATTTTATTTATTTCCTGAATAATCTCTTCATGAGCTCATATTTTCAGTCAGGATTTAATTGATCAACATGTGTTGATTTCCTTTTAATAGTAATTTGAAAATGTAATTGAAATTTGAAAATGTAACCCAAAATATTTTAACATACTCATATGCATAATTCTAAGACCTCTCAATGAAAAGTTAGTTTTAATTAGTTTATAAGGTCATTTATACAATTTTGGTTATGTCAGGGCTTTTTCAAGGAATCTTGATTTCAGACCATTGCATAGCATATTACCCCACTTCGTCTGATTACATGATTCTATATGTGTTCTGGTTTTTTGTTCTAGATTTTATTAGCTGGTATCGAACACATTTGATAAAAAGTATGAAAATAAATATGTTTTGTCTCTGGGTTTTTTAATAGAGAAAATAGTTAGAGCCAGTAGCATCTCCCCTGGATTTTAGGAGAATGGTATTACCCTGCCTTTCTCCGAGAGATTGCTGGTTACCTTCTGTCAGTGAGCAACTGTCTCACTGCAAAGCAGGAGCACGATCTCTTTTGTCTGTGATCAAGTCAATTATTTCTTAGAAAGTGAATTTCTTCAGAATGACTATGTACAAGAGCAAACGCAGAAACCAAAGATGTAAGTAAATTATAAAGTTTTTTTAATATTCTTACAGAGGAGGGAAAATAAATCTCCAGTTTCATTGAAAACCATGTTTTACTTTACCCTGCTTTGCTTGAATTATACCAGAAAAACAGGGACAGTGTTCCATGCCAATTATTCCACTGTTTCTCTGTAATAGGTGCCTGAGAGAGCTTTAAAATTAAAAAAAAAAAAAAAAAAAAAGACGAATAACAAAGCATTTTCTGCAGAGATTTCTCAGTTTTATTCTTTGCAAAGTACCTGTAGNAAAAAAAAAAAAAGGCTCACTTGTTACTATGGAAACCCTCAGAAAGTGATTGCTTGATGATATCAACAAAGAAATAAAGATCAGATATAAGTTTAGTTCAGAAGAGCATCCTTTATTCAGGGCTTAATGAGTGGCTAGCTGTAACCTTTGATTTGACAAGGCTAACATGCTTTCCCCTGGTGGACTTTTTATGTGGTTTGCATTAGGAAGCCACTGATAGCAGAACTTTAAGGGCAGTGATTTTATTTTCCTACATCATAACTTTCAGAATTAACTAGTTTGCTAGCTGGCAGGGGAGGGAAGAGAAGCTTGAATGTGTCTCTGCTGTGTATTTACAACACTCCAGCCCTGAAAATTCACTGGCTTCTAAATGCATGACTTTCCAGTCAAGCACCTCTTTGACTTTTTAAATTGCTATGGCATCAGCTGAGGGAATTTCAGTATCCATATTGCCTCCTCTGAAAGCTTATGGAACAGGTGACTGAGGCAAGTAAAAATGTGCTGTGGGTCAGGTCATGAAGTATTTGTTGCTCTATGAAAATCTAGCAAAAGGCCAAGTTATAAATGGAGAGCATGTCAAAAGCTGTGAAAAAAAGATATTCCTCTAAGGAAAATGCCATATACACACTGTGTTTCAGGGAGAGAGCAGGAGAGGAGGAATGTCAATTCAAAACCAGATAAGTTTGGACTTCATTTGGACAGGAGCATTGTTACGGTTCAGAGGGATATATACAGCTATGCCACTGACCTCAGTTTCTGGTCCTTGCAGATTAATCAGTTTGTCTTGCTCAAAAGAAATGGATGTGCTGAATGTAGAAAGTTTGGCAGGACAGATCTCTGCTAAAATCTCTGCAACAGAAATCAATCATCTTCTTCACATTCAATAAAATAAATAATCATAAATTTTGTTCCCATAGCAGCATTGAAAGAAATTATTTATATACAGGCAAATTATAATTAATCTAGCTCTTTTTAACATATTAATTACTGTCACCATTATTATGTAAACCAGGAGCTCTTTCTATACCCAGCTGCATTCTTGCAATCTTTCCTGTCCAAGCCTGGTTGTAGTGTACAATAAAAAAATTTGTGCCTGGGTAGCTGAGTTGTTAAGGGGTTTCTGTTGCAAGGATACAGTAATTGATTAAAATGGCACAGGATGCTTCTAAGAATGCTTTCATGAAGAGAACCTGACTTTCACCCCTGCTGACCCCAAGGAAAATCTGTGATTTGTACAGAGACAAAAAAAAAAAAAAAAAAGAAACATGATCAGAATTCACATTGTAATTATGAGGGTGGCTGTTGCAATGTTTTCTGGTTTTAAAACTGTCTTTAATCTTAAGATCCAAATCTAGAAAATATCTCAATATTACATACATATAAATTACATATGTAGGCATATATATTATACATATATACGTACCAGTACAGGATACATGGATGCGTCATTAATACCTTAGCTAATTAATAACTGCAAAAACCTTAACAAAAAAAAATTGAGTAATTTTGATATTGCTCCTGTTTATATCATTCAAAGGCTTTTTGAGGGATAGATTTAATCTAAGCAATTTTTATTCTGAGATATAAAGGATTATGGCAGCAGCTGCATTAAACAGTAGGCAGGTATTCTGTGCATTTCTGGTGCCCCTTAATAAGAAATAAGAAAAGATATTTAGCATATAATTTCCGGTATATGTGGGGTAAACCTTGGGATTTGTATCTCCTCACTACATCTCAATACGACACGTGAACTCATGACATAAAATGAAAGTGAACTTTGTGGTTTTTTCTTATTCATTGAAATCGTGCTTCTGGATTTCATACACTCCTCAGAGTATTATACCCATTGCTTTCCTAACCCCTTTTTTTTAATATTTTAAGAAAAGTATAAATGCATTCTGTACTTAATTCCAAAGCATGTCAGATTGGAGAGAAAAACATAGGAAACATAGATACAGGATGTCATTTTTCTAATGCAAAATAGAAGTAATCCCCATATCCAATTTTTGTCCCAGGTACAAAATTGTTGCTAGAGGAATACATGCAAAAAAATGTGTTTACTTACCTGTCTGTTAGAATGGGATGAAGGTTTCCTACACATATTTTCAGCTACAACATCATACTTAAATCTTCTAAATTCTAAGCTAATCTTAATATTTTTCTTTCATTGTAATTTTGATTTAGATTGTAATAAAGTGACACTTATATTAAATATTTAGCATAATTTATTTATTCCATAAATATTGTAACTTATGAGAATTAAAATTAAGTATCACAACTAATTGTGAAACATGCGTCACTAAATAAAATTCAAATTAAGACTATTTCTGTATGACTGTGTGTACCTACCTACAGATACATACATAGTCTCCATGAATACATTTCTCTGCACAATCAGTTGCTTTTGCTTGATCCTTCAGGATGCTATTATCTAGCTGATAGGCTGGTTTCTCATTTCACTGTACAGATGTAATGACTGAGTTAGGGGAAACCTTTTTCAAGCTCAGTCTTGTTACTGGGCACTGGTAAATGTGTGGTGACAGAGCTTTTCTGAAATAAACGGTTGGAATCTTACACTGTCCTGCTTTGGGGCTGCTGGGTAGAATGGTCAGGAAAAGTATTGCAGTGGCTGCAGTGCATGTATGGGTTTTCTGCATGGAGAGGCAGCCATCCACAGTCACACCTTCTGGAGATGCCATGCCTCCAACTTCCTCTCATGAAATGAGCAGCAGAAATTCCATTTTTCACTAGGATCTTCCTTGTAGCCTTCACTATTACAGGAATTAAGGAAGGCTACTATCCATGAAGACAATAGCATTGGAAAAAAATGTACATAGCTATGAAAGCAACTTTAAGAAATTCTCATTCTTATTTATTGGTGGGTTTTGTAGTTCTACAAGTTAAATCACCACCACCTTGTGAAGGGCTCTGTATGAAAAGATGATCCTTAATATTTCTTTGGTCTAACATTGTAAATTTGACTCAGAAGAAATGTAAGTGGAGAAAAAGAGAGTAGTGGCTAGTGTGGCAGGCAGGTGAGTTTTGGGAAGGTGTGCAGCAGCACCCATGACGAGATGGCAGAGTACTGCCAGAGAAACGCCAATGCTGCCAGAGTGCTGAACTGGGGATTGCAAAGATAAAGCAGGATGGAAAAATTAAGGGGGAAAAATAGAACTTGTCTTACACTTTCTTAGGCTTCTTGTTTTCAGTGTATCATGGGATCTTTCATATGTCAGCAATGACAATCAGGGCACAATGGCAGCTGAGGCAAAGAGCCATTACTTCTGAATATTGGGTTAATAAAAGTCAACAGCCATCATAAGTGCAGCCACAGATACTGTCCCTTTCCAAGGTGTTAACTTTCCAAGCTGAATTCTCAGACTTGTCCATGACAATATGAAGAATCCTGTCAACATCAAACATTCCTGAAATTGTGCTCCAAATGCATTAACGACCACAACTTGACAACCATGTAATGCTCACAGGTGTTACCTGATGTATGTTTTTAAAGAATCATTGTCTTGCTGAAGAAAGAATTTTGCGTATACTGATAAAGATGAGAAATTCTGTGAAATTCCAGTTTGAAGGAGCATTTTGTCCTATCTGAATTCTTTGATCTATTGCATTGCCTGCTATATTTTCTTTCATTGATAAGGTCCCACTTGCCATCTTTTCATCATGGATTTACTGTTCTTATCTTCTCTATCCCCCCTTACAGATAGAATAATCACTTTCAGGCTTAAAAAACTGAGTTGGCATCTGTTGAGTCATGTTATATTACAGTTTGATCAGCCCACGATTACTTCCATCCTCTCTTTGCCTATTAGGGCAATAAAGAGACCTCAGTATTGAGGCTGTTGCTGCTCAAAGAAAACAGCAGCCTTTAATATAGTGTGTGCTAGGAGGCAAAGTGACTGGAAAACCAAATCTCATTGGGGAAAACAAATGTAGTTACTGACCCAGATACATATAAGAAAACTCTGCCTCTTCCCTTAAAACATCAGAGACCTCGACAACAAGGGAATATCTCTTCAGCATGGTATAGAGACAGCTTTATTCATGCAAAACTATCCTGGAATAGCCCCGGGATATTCCTGCTGCTGCATACCTTTTGAGGAAGTAGAGTTCACCGCAATTAAGTGTATCAGTAATAATACTGCAAGAAGAGACACATGATCTGCAGGAATACAAATATCATTGAATATTCACATCACATGGATAAAATCTTTATAGAAATAAAAAATATAATTGCAATTCAATAAGTAAGGGGCTTCAGGGTTAGAAAAATTCTTCTCATAACTTTGAAAGGAACTCATGGTGAGCTGAGAGAGTTGGCTTATTTGAAATTATTCATGTTCATTATTCCCATGTTCCTAAGCAGTAAAACTGAAGACATATGTCTCTGAGTGAAGCATGTAGTGTAAATGAGCTAGAATTTTTTCTTTAACACTTTTTCAAGTATCTGTGTAGACTTCTAAAGCAGACATGCTTTTTTCTGCTTCTAGACGGTACAAATAAATCAAAAATATTGAAAAAGAACTGTTTCAAAATGCATCTTTTGAGAGATTAGTAGTCTGACCAAACTTGACACGCACAGCTTACATGATGCTTCCAACTTCTTGGCAGGAATCTGCCTCAGGAAGAAGAGTAAAATTTTTGTCCCTGTAGAGGAAATGCTGCAAGTGTGGAGAAAACCTTGACAAATCAAAAGCTTACAATCTGTCTTGAAAAGGGGAGAGAAAGGAATAAACAGTGTAGGTACAGATTCAGAAGTGAATTTAAGAGTATTGTCTGAGAGCAGAAGTCAGAACACCTGAAATGCAAGTAGAGAACATAACAAACAAATTCAGCTAGTCACTTCAGTTTTATGGAGGAGAAATCTGGGGCAGTAAAAAAGCTTAATAATAGCTTTGACTTCATTAAAAGATTATGGTTTAAATGTTTGGAGGGGTTTCTTTCTTTTGCATAAGTTAGTAGAATTGTGGACAATAAACAACAATTCAACAAAAAGAAAAATTGGAAAGCTAAGGACATCTCATAAAAATGCATCTGCTATTATTAAGGATCATAAAAAGATGATTATTAAAAAAATCAACATATGCAAATACTGTAATTTGGATTATGTGATTTGAAGTGTATTAGGGGAATTAGCAATGAATGTGCCACACCATTGAAAGTTTATGTTTGAAAGGTCATTGAAAACTATGAAGGTATCAGAAATATAAATGTACTACTGGTTTTCACGCGTGCTTAGAATTTCAACCTGCACAGGCTGGAATCAAATGCTACTATGTTCATCAACAACACAATTTCTCATTAGTGAAACAGCACTTACTGTGTGTTGGTTAGTTTTTTATAAGGAATCAAATTTTTGCATTTATATGACTGCACTCCAGTAAAGACCAGACATCTGGGAAAACCAGTAAAAAGTGTTTTAAAGTGAATTGCATTAAAATAAGAATCATTAGGTTGAAGATAATCATAGTCTAAAGTAATCTGTATTGGAAGACAATTCTGGCTGTTAACTTGAGCAAACAGAAGTCCAGTCGTTAGAACCTAAATTTAGATTACTACAGGCTGAATTATGACAAACATTTTCTCAGTGTAATCAGTCATAAATTACTAAAGGAACTTGCAATTTCTCCTCTCCATCACTTAGATTTTGAATCCAGGTTGCTCATCTATTTTTTAAAGTCTCTTTTAAAGAAGTACTATCAACCTAATTGCAAAGCATCTATTCAAATGCTAGAGTTTGCATGCAAGTTGAAAAGAGTATTATTGTCATAAAATTTCTAAAACCTACGAAACTCTGGAAATCTCAAAAAAACCACAGCCTTCCTCTACTAAAAACTCTGTACATTGCCATAGCACTGCCACCTATCTGCCTACTCAGAAAAAGGGGAAAAATCCTTGAGAGGTTCCAAGCATAGAGAATCTGTTCTCGTAAGGGAAAATCTGCTGTTGCTTATTTTCATGTAAACTTCTGGCTTTTTATAAAAACTAAAAGACTTGCATGACTGCATATGTAAGCAGTAGACGTCCTGATTTTAAGAACAAATCTTTTTTTTGTTTTCATACCTGACCCTATTTTTTTTTTTTTTTTTATTCCTTCCCCTTTTTTTTTTTTTTTTTTTTTTTTTTTTTTTTTTTTTTGTTGCCTTTAATGTACTTTCTCTGTAGGAACAGCACAGGAATGAAAATTTCCATCTGACGTTCAGTACAGGTCTTAACGTCAGACAAAACCTGTGTCTCTGCCTCTTTTCATGATCAAAGGTATTGACAAGATGAAAATTCCAATCTTTCTGATAGGTTCAACCTTTTCTCAATAAACTACCAAAATTTTTAGGACAAATTAAATATGAAAAATGAAAACAAATAGAGAATTTAATATTTCAGTGACATACCTCCAGCTTTGACCAGTCATAAGACCAAGCACAGTATGTGTCTGGCGACACCTTCAGAAGGAAAAAACCATAAAGTTTTAATAAAAACCTTGAAGTAGCTCAAAATAGTATCCAAAATCTGATAAATCATTAAAAATGCATTTAGTGGTTGTGAATTATCAGCCAAGACCTAAAAGATACATAAAGCCCATCATTTTTTCAGCAGTTATATCTTTGAGATTCTTTGACAGTAAAATCCAGATATATTTCTGGAGGTTACTTTTGAAACATTTTCCTTCCTTCCTCCATGCACTTCCCAAAAGGGACAGAGATCTGAGATGTATTAAAATGACATTACAATGAAGACTGTGAGCACAAAAGACCAATATTTAGCCTCTAGCTCCTATTTGAGCATTCAGTGTCATATTTCTACTTTTGAAAAGTTTATATTCTTGGCCTTAAATTTCTATTTTTCTCTGTTCCACCTCATTTCTTCTTTTTTATTTTTCAATTACTAGTTTGTTAAACATTCTGGAAAATAGGCTGCACTGTCAGTTTGTGTAGACTATGGCTATAGATTTTTCACTCCTTTTGTAACTAAGATGACATCTCTTCCACATTGTCCTTTCCAGAAGTCAGCAGTCATCTCTAGAATCTAATTTCTTTTCATATCCTACAAAATAAAGTTTGCCAAGGTCTACTTTTCAAAATAAATAAATAAAAAAGTAAGGAATGCATATTGTATTTTAAGCCTGCTTCTAACCCCAGTGAGTTAGAAACTGCCTTAGAAAATCATCCAAGTGTAATTCTTTAAATAGAACACCCATTGTTCTCCAAATTGCTGGTATCTGTCATATTAATAGTTTCTGAAGACAATTCTATTGCTGATTTTGGTTTACCTCCAGGTCTGTCATAAAGCTGAGTCTAGGAGTGACCTTCTAGCCGTTTTTTACTGCTTGCATTCAGATATTATTTACGTAGGACTCACTGAAGGTTTAGCACAGCTATTTACAACACTTTGATTTTGCTATACTTTTCTTGTGTAACTGCAGGGCAACATGTGCTGTCAGTACAGACCTGAAAACTAATACCAGAGAGGCTCAAAAATTAGCGGTCTTGTTTATTATTCTGAAAGCGATCTTTCAATTTTCATAAGATCATAAAATGGTTTGGGTTGGACAGAACCTTTAAGATCATCTAGTTCGGAAATTGCCCTTACATGGGCAGGGACACCTTCCCCTAGACCAGCTTCCCCAAAGCCCCAACCAACCTGGTCTTGAATCATCTTTCTTTAAGGGACAAGATTTCTTTTTAAACATATAGTCTATCATTTTTTAAAAAGAAAGTGGATAGAGAATGGTAGGGTAAACAAGGTACCTTCCTACTTACCCTCAGCAGCTGAACTAAAAGCCAAAGAAAATCTCAGTGGTTTGGTACTAGTCGATTGTGAAATAGGATGCCTGACCTGAGAAATAGAAATTTTGTGTTATGGTTTCATTTCAGATATTCGTTTTGGTAAGCCTTTCCATTGGGTATAATTTTATTTTTTCCATTTAAGATATTTGCTAAGGATTAATCCTTATAAAGATGCACTCATGTTGGTATGTATCTAGTTTTAACACACTTTTCCTAACTCCAATGCTTCTTAAAATTAAAATTGTTTTCAATCATTAATATATGTTTTCTACAAATCACTTTCATGAGACCAGAAAATCTGTCAAATTTTTTGCCATTGTCCTTACGTTCTTCGTGCTCACTGATCAGCTTTTTAAGAAGAAACTTCTACAGTACCACAGTCCCCAGTAATGTATATTTTAATATATATAAGTAGTCTGTGGTGTACCACACATGCTGCATTGCACTTGACAGTGATCAGCCAATAGGTTTTCCACAAGTAGGAAATAAAACATTTTTCTCAACTAGATTCATTAGCGAGTAGCCAGAGGCAGGCAATGAGTAGATAACATACAGCTACCAGTGCCTTCTCTAACAGTTTCAGAGCAATCATACAATGATTTGAAATTTTTTATACAATCTGAGATAAAAACATTTCTGAGCATCTTTGCAGAAATTATTTTTAGTGGTCATAATATTTTTAGTGAATTTTTAGTAAATCTTGAATGTCATACAAAAGCTGTTGTTAACACTCCTGTTCAAAATGAGCCTTTTAGGGTTTTTTTTCATCTCGGTCAAAAAGAAAATATTTTGCTGTTTTTCACACATATTTTGCTTATACTTATGAAAGAATCCCAAACTACTGGAAAATTAATTATTTCTAATTTACAGAGATATTAATAGATGTGGTTTTATGAAGTATGTCCTACACGTAAGAATAATCCATCCTGTAATTAATTGAAAACTCTTTTTGTCCAGATTGATATTGCTGGAGCAATGTTAGGAACATTTTGAAAGTAAACACAAAACCTTTTGTATTTCCTTTTTATTAGATGTGTTTTGAGCATAATATTTTAAGAAATTTTAGAAGGACAATATCTCATGAAATGCAGGGTCTATTGGATGGACTTGCCCATAACTGCTGCTTGAATTTCCCTATTGCAAATGTTTGTGCAGTCACTGTGAAATCTGATTTCATTCTTCCTCTTCCTAAAAATACGTGTGCATGTACACTTACATCTTTTTTTACCTTTTCCTGAATATATGTACACATTTTTACATTAGCTAAGACTGCTTATTATAATTCAGTTTCAAAATATTTGAAAGCATTATATAAAATGTGCTATTAATTATGTTGGAGAATGTTTACATTTAAACTTAAAACCTGTTTCCACAGAATGTACTGTACATATTCAAACAAAAGAGATCTGCTACAGAATTATCTGTATTTTACTAACTGGTCAGTTACTGTCCACAGATGCTGTTAGCTCAAATAAGCATCCTGAAGCATGTAAATTGTTTAGTAAAAAATGTTACTTGCTAAAGAAGATGTAGGTGTATAAACAGAAATGCAGACTTATGGCTGGGGGGGAGAAAAAAACATACCTTTAACTTACACTTATTTAATGAAAAAAAAGGTATTCTGTGAATAGTCAGGTTACATGTAAGTGATATGCATTATAATCCATGGCTGTCTGCAGAACCTGGAACATGTATCAGAGACCGGAAGAGAGAAATGTTCAGTGAACATTTTCCAACTAAGCCCTGTTAAAAGTCCATCCAGCAACTGGACTTTTACCAACATTTTATGCCTCTGAGCATCTCCTCCAAGCATTTTTTTTTGTTTTATTGATTACAAAGGTTTTGGTCATACAATGCTGAAATCAATGGCAACATTCACATTGACTGACATAGCATTGAATCAAGGCTTTATTGCTTAGAAAAGAGTGACAATTATGTTGTCTTTCATACTGCAGTCACAGAAAACAGCCATATAGCATGCCCTAGAAGCCTTTCCTCTGGGATTTAACACCAATTTGAAAGAATGTCTTACAAGTGAATGTCTTTTTATTCTGTTTCTTCAGCTGCTTTGTTGGAGCATCTGTTGAAACTGTCATTAAAGTGTCCAATCTACCACAATTTTCTGTAGTTTTTTTGCTGAGAAAAATTAATACAAACACAAAGCCATTGAAGTTTAATGTTTTAGAGTTATTAGAAACATAGATGCTGCACCATCAAGATGTACTTTAGTCTCTCAAGGAATCTCATTTTCCTACCTGTAACATTTTTAAGTGCAGGTCTACTTTGTATGTAAACAATCTTCAAGGTTACTATTGTTCATATATGTGCATATAAATACACATTGGGCCAGCATTTAAACTGATTTCTGAAGCCATTTCTCCACAGACTCTAGGTTAGCTAAGTATATCACTGTCTCACCCTACTCCATACTCAAGTCCTCCTCTGTGGAGAGCAGAGTTTAGTAATGGGTAAAAGTGAGGATGTCACGGGAGTTCTTTAGAGCAGGGATTTGGCAAGAAAGCAAATATGTATTGTGTTCAAAAGTACACCTGGATTTTAATTTAGACCATGTAAGTACCTTGTCATGCACAGCAGCAGAAGACAAGTTGCATTTATATAGTTTGCAGTCAACTTGTTTAACTACAAGAGAGAATTACTGAGTTAGTATATTATGAGACACAATATTTTAGGCAATCCTTCAAAAATTATTTAGTCAGACCTTAAGAATGGACTCTACACAAGATTGATGCTTTTTTAATAGGTATAGGTTGTTGTTGGGCATTAAGTGAATCTTCAGAGAGCTGTCTGCCAGTTTGGTATCTCTTCACCTAATAGAGGAAAAAGAAACTGCAAGACAGTTTTGAATGTCTTGTATCAGACAGGCATTGAAAAACAGCAGAAAAACATGTGCTTGTATTTTCATTCTCTCATTTCTGGAAAACCACCAGCCAAATCAGTTTAAAATACATTTAATAAAGGAAAAAGAAATGTGGGGTTTTGTTATTTAATAATGACCTATTTGGCTGTGCTTCAAGCAAATGCAAATTAAGCAGCCAATTTGTAAACCCTGCCATAAGTGGTGTTTTTTAAGGGAAGCTATAATGCATTTGGAATACACCCATACTGCTCACTATTATATTATAAATTTTCTCAACATAAATTATTCAGAAATATTAGGACATTAATGTAATTTAACACTTCATGTGACAGTGCATTAACATGATGCTCTGGGCTCTGGAAAATATGAGATTAAAAAAATGGCATATGACAGAGTTTGTTTCTGCACTGCAGTTCAAAGGATTTAATACCATCCAATCACGGTGAAAATTTTAAAAAAGAATATTTTGTGGCCTTTTGATGGAGAGCCAAATGGTATTAATTATCTTTCCATTTAATGTTGTCAGGGCAAAGTCAGTGTGATATATTGAAGGATTTGTCCAATGATGAATGAAAGTTGTAGAAACTAGAGAAATTCTTGTGATGTCCTTACTCATTTGTTGAAAGTAACACCAATAATAAGGCTCACTGAAAGGGTCTATAGAGAGGTACATAGTGGTAGTCTATATAAATAAAATATTGTCTGATGCTCTGAGTTTGAATCTAAACTCTTAATGATAAAAGTTCATGGTAGAATAAGCTGATTAAAGACCAGACTCAGAATCAGGAGTCTCATCCCAGATTTCTCCCTTTCAGCTACATCAGTCACAACTTTCCTATAACTCCAGTAAGATATAGGGTACATATCTCAAGTATGCTTTTATTTTACTCTCTTAGTAACAATCTGTTTCTATTTATACTGGAAAGCAACCACTTGTCACTTGAGAGAAACCATTTGTCACTTATTTCTTCAAAACTATCCGGCATAATTAAATGTCATTTGAACTTTTATGCATTAATTTGCATTTTGTAATCTGTGTCTTACAATAAGCAAGCACGTGTAAGGAAAATGAGAGGATGGTAAAAAGAGAGAATATGGAGCTCAGTTCTGCGCTGTACTGAAAGCATTGTGATATTGTGGCCAGAAGCTTGCATTCTGGAGAAGTAACAGTTCCCTTCTTGACTCTGTAAAAACAAAGTTGTATTCAGTCTTGGAAAAAGAAACAGCATCCTGTTTTTTTCCTTGGAAATAGATCACACACTTGAAGCTATATCAATGTCCTCACTGAGAGGATTTGAGATTAAGCTACACGGACTGCTTTTCTTCTCTTTTACTAGCAAAAAAAAAAAAAAAAAAA
>VZTJ01003705.1:320654-331800 GCA_013397795.1 Orthonyx spaldingii | reverse complement strand
AATTAAAAAAAAAAAAAAAAAAATCACAAAATTGGAACAGCACAAGCTGACAATGAAAGTTTATAAATCTATATTACTTCTGCTATGTTCGTCTTCAGCTCACAGCTCTGTCTGCAAGGATTCTCTATTGGAAATATAGCTCAAGCAGCTGGAAACGCAGCAGGTTGCAATGAACCCAGAAATACTAAAGACAGTTATATCTCCTATATGGCTTTCATAAAATTTAATTAATTTCCCTATTGGAATGATTTGAAAGCTATGTAATTCAGATGATGTATATAAGGCCTAAGAAACCTGTACTGTGAAGGTATATGTTAATTATGGATCATAACTTCAGTTTTTTTCCTAATGTGCAATCAACCTGCTATTTGTCATGCCCTTAATTTTATGGCATGTTAGGTTGCTACATAGTTTTAAATAATGTGTGTCTAATGCTCCTTGATTTCATCAACACACATGGGCTACTCCTTCTGGCACCTTTCTTTCTTTATGAGTGCAACCGTATTGGTCAGGTTTGGTACATAACAAGCTCTTTTACTATTCTTTGGCACACAAATTCTAGCCTTATCTTGTAATGTATAGCTACTGACAACGTCCTTAAATAAAAAATGAGACTGCAATTCCATGACAAAAGACCGACCAAGAATACATGCCAGTCACACCTGTTTCATTTCCACAGCTGCAGAAATTTATTTGTCACAAAGATGGTTATTTTGATCATTGATTCATTCCAGCCAGGAAAGCAGAGAGTAGAAGACATTAATAAGCTTGGGATGTGCCTCTGTGAAAGAGTAATTAGCTTGATGTATGTTTTACTCAAAACTAAATGCAATGTGGCCTTAGCCAGATCCTACTGATGCTCATGGGCACTGAAAAAATGTCTGTTCAAAAATTTTAAATTTCTTTAAGACATGTAATTTGGGGTGTTTGCCATGATCCTGATAAGTGTTGCTCTTAAGTTGCTCACTGGAATGTAACTACGAGTTCCCTGGGTTTAGGAACACAGGTGTCTGACAAAACTCCAAGGGCCAAGATTTATATGGTGAAGTCAATGCATCACTGAGGCTCGCATGCTAAAACCTGGCAGTTGTAGCCAAAAAAACCAAAAGGCTAATTGGATGATAAAGAATACACACAAGCACAGTTTAATCCTTCTCTGATTGAAAAGAAAAATGGTCATATTCTTAATCTTTTAAAAATTATTAAGCATGAAGTCTCTGCAGTTTATTGTGCATATACCCTGAAATCACAGAATCGTAGAATGGTTTGGGTAAGAAGGGACATTAGAGATGATCTAGTTCCTGGCATGGGCAGGGACACCTTCTGCTTGACCAGGTTGCTCAGAGCTCCATGCAACCAGGCCTTGAACACTTGCAGAGATGACGCATCCACAATTTTTCCGGACACCTTGTTCCAGTGCCTCACCACTCTCATAGTAAAGAATTTCTTCCTAATATCTAATCTAAACCTAGTCTCAGTTTGAAGCCAATATACCTTGTCCCATCACTACAGGCCCTTTTGAAAAGCTCCTCTCCAGCTTTCTTGTAGTCTCCCTTCAGACACTGGAAGGCCACAATTAGGTCACCTCTAAGCCATCCATTTTCCAGGCTGAACAATCCCAATTCCCTTAGCCTGCATGCAGTGCTAAATTGGCCAGGACCAAGGCTGCTCAACAAACTGGCACCTCAGAGGTTAGATGCCAATGAAGTTTGAGAAAGACCACTGTAGATTACTAAAAATTTTTTTCCAGACTTACGAAGATTTGTATGAATTTTTAGACCATTTTAAAAGCAAAATGCTTGGGTTTTATTAATTCAAAATAAGATCAGAAATGTTTCTTTTGTTTTATATATCTTTAAATGAGTGAAGCTGGATATAGATATATATCTCCACATTTTGTGATTGATTTCTTTTCCAGTTTGTGCCATTTCTCATCACACTGGCTGGTACAAAATCCTGTGAAAATATTAATCCCTCTGTATCAGAACTAAGCTGATTGCTAGCTGAGGCTTAAGAAGATAGTCCCATTGTAGCAGATATGTGCTGCCAGTATTTATCATCAGAATCCCCACAGAAGGTGTTTATTGTGGGCCATGTGCTTCCAGGCTAATGCAATTTTTCCCATAGCTGCCTGCGATAAACACACCCCATACAGAAGGGGAAAATCCTCTATCGGATCTCCAAGCAGATACGCTCAGTTGCTCCGTCTGAACAAATATTCTCCTTGTCTGGAGTTCCAGTGTAACTCTGAGAACAGAAGTTTTTCTGGGGCAAGTTGGCAGTTTCTATGGGAAGTTCATTTGAGGTAAAGGAGTCTCCTTGTCAGGAGAAAAGTGTTTACCAGTGCACCAGTGTTTACAGACAGGTGATCTGGGTCAGCTGTGAATTTAATCAGAGATGGTACAGCAGCAGAGGCAAGGAGTTTACTATACACCTGTCCTTGGGTTTGGAAGACTATTTGATTCCTCCTTTGAGAACCTCACTACACTATTGGGAAGTATTAGAGACCTGTAAGAGGAAGGAGGAGAAAGTAAGAGCTGTGCATCACTCCATAACTCAGGTGGGAGAGGGGAAAGTGTCGCTCTCAGTTCCCAGGCGGGAGTTGGCAGAGGCTCCCATGTGTCCCACAGATCACAGCTTTCCTTTTCCAGTGAGCTCTGCCTTTAGTCAATGCTGTGTTGATGGCCTCAGAAGGTCCCTCTGGCTTACTAAATCCTACCAACAGATCCAAATTGCTTAGAAACAACACTATAATTACATTAGTCACACAATTTGACACTAGCATGGGAATTAAACCATGCAAAGGCTTTTTCCTGTCTGTGCCATACAATTGTTATTTCTGTGATCAGAAGGCAGATATCTCATTTAACATAACAACTTGTGTTGAGAGATAAAAGTGCAACATTTTTAATTAATTATCGTGCTAGAAATTTGAAAACAGATATAACCAGGTTTGACTAAGAAATTAACTGTGATGTGGCTTTCTTCAAGTTATTTTCTTTAAAAGTGAGTGCTGGTGTACTGCCAATTTTTTGCCATCCTTTCCAGTTACAATAACTTTACAAAATCAAGTTTTCCTGAGGGCAGAATCTATCAATAGAATACTTTCACATGCTGGGAGAAATTTCTCCCAGTCAACATTTCATATAGTTGATTGATTCTGCTTTTTCTCAGGAACATGATTTTGCAGCTATGATGAATTCTTACCACATTTTTTTTCTTGTTTTAACATTGTATTAGAACAATAAAAAAATATGAAATTTGCCTTTATGATGTTCTTTGCAAATGGAATTACTGAAGAAAGGTTCTGGACCAGCAATATGCTAAGTAACTCTTAACGGTTTGCAGTATATTTTTAATACATAAGCATAACAAGCTTATATTATTCATATTCTTTCAGTTTTCACATTTTGTGAAGTAGTGCAACTGAACTACAGTAACAAAGGCAAGAGCTTTGTTCAATACAATGGCTAAAAGGCTGAATTCTTCCTACATTACAACTTCTGCCATCACTATAGCTAGTTTTGGATTACCCTGAATACCTAGCCATTTATGTTTTAATGTTATAGCAGTAAATGACAGATTGGATCCTGCAAACATAATATTTATACTCTGTCATTAATTGCTGCTGTTAATGGGGATGACTTGAATATGCAAGCAATAATTACAAAAGAGGACTCAATGGTCAGAACTTTTTATACAGACAATCTCAACAGTCCAAGTCTGTTGGCTTCTTTTTTCCTGAGAGATACTTTTTGGGCAATATGCCCAAAATTCTTAATAATAATTTCCTGCAAAAACCATCAGAGCACTTAGTTATTCCAAATTTGCACACTTTGTTGATATTATTGGTGATATATGAAGGTAGACTTTCACCCTGATGAATCTGCCATTAGCGAGATGAGATTATCTTTCTACATCACTTTTTTTTTTATATTGAATAGGAGTCAGAGATGGATATAATACTGCTGCATTCATAGCTAGTAAAATATGTACAAAAGCAGCTGCTAAGCATGAGAAAATTAATTAATGTGTAAACATTTTTAGAGCAAAATTGGAAAAAATTATAAACAAGGTCCAGATAACAATTTGAACATCATCATTGTTATGCACAAAATAAAAAATACAATTTTTGAATGTATGTATGTAACTATTTTGACATCTTAGTGTCTTCAGTAGAAACATGTTAAAGATTACTATAAGTAATTATTCATTTATTGTCAGAAAATTACAGGATGATACATAATCCTGACATTTGTTTTATGAGAATATGTCATGTTTGTTTTATTCATGTGAGTGGTTTTATCTTGCAGGATACTAAAAGAAGATCAGCTGGTAAATATGCTAAGTCATAGGACAAGGGGCACCCATGCAGTCAGGAGGAACATGCCCAGAGCTCAGCCTAAGCACGATGTGAGTGGGACTGACAGGACTGGGTGCAGAGTCAGAGTGTGAAAAGGCGACATTTAGACAAAAGTGACACAAGTCAAATACAGTGTATTACTGATCACTAAGCTGCAAAATCCATGCTTTAACACTTGACAAATTAAAACTTTTTTGTATATCTGTGTTGCTGAGGCAATTTATTGCAGCATAATGTTTATCACAGTTGGCTATTCATGGCTTCTTTACTAGAGCAGTTGGATACAGCTCAATGATAAAAATATTTATATTTTATTCCTGCCTTTGTTCTTTTGGAATTTCTCATTTTCTGTGATTGCCAACAGTTCCTTCTTGTTTACCTCTATGGAGTTTCTAGAGCATATATTTTTCTTTCTTCTTGATACACCACTTCACTGCTGAGATGACAGAAAGAGGTAATCATTGGAGTGTATGGGTATAACTACTCTTACTTTCTGATTTAGCAGAGTACAAATTTTTTTATTTGGTAAGACCACAGATAGACAAAGCACATAAAGGATATTTTTATGTTCATGAAACATGATATTTTAGATCATGTAAGACTAGGCAATTTTTGTCATATTTATTAACTTGTGTGTACAATAGAGTGGATTAGTTTGCATTTGAAATGCCTCTTTCTCTTGACTGTCTCTGTCTCTTCCCACCATCACAGCCTTTAGATCACTATCAAAATTCTGGTTGTTTTCTCTGTTTCTTGGTAGTTAAAGTAATAATATTCTAAATTCTATGTCAGCTTTACAACCTTGCACACAGTCATCCTTTAGTTGATTACTGTTTCTTTAAGCAGAAGTATTAACATAAGAATAAATCCCTAAACTTGATAAAAGCAAGGAACAGCAAAACTCTCTTAGTTAAATTTCAATTTCACAGGTACAAGCATTTTAGATATTAGGAATAAATGAAGAACCAGTTCTCTTCTTTTGAACTAATTCTGTGTCTAGTATAACTAAATGACATGCTCCACTGCTCACGCTTCCTATGCCAAATGGATTTTCTCTTCAGCTTTTACAGTTTTAATATCTGTGATTTCTCAAATGCACACCTATAATTTGGTATTTTTATTGCTTTCAGGGTGCCATTTGGGAAGACTCTATCCTTTTCTTTGGTCACCACGCTAACAATTATTATCTAAGGTTACAGATGAAGTAAAAGTATGTTCAGAAGGGAATTTAGTGGTGTTAAGATGAGAAAAATAACTTCTGTCAGCAATAGGCTCATGATTAGAAAGGAAAGAGGAAGCTAGTGGTTCCCTACTGGTGCTTGTTAATCACCTGTTCACAAGACCTTCAGTTTATTATCTTGTTTCTAATCTTTTCTAAAATGTCAGGAAGACTGATATATATGTCATAGGTTAAGAGTCCTGAACTGCAGTGAGCTTTTTTCAGTACTTTCACAGAAAAAAAAGTTAACCAACCCTTACTTTATGTCCTAGTTAAAATGGCAGAAAGTGCAAAATGCAGTTTCAAGAAATTATATCGATATAAGAAATTTAAAGAAACTGTGTAAAAAGAGAGACTCCTCAATGTTAATTATTAAGGCCCTTATCCCAATGGCCAATTTCTTTCAAAAGTGTTTACAGATTTGACTTTTTTCCTGAAATATATTCTTAGTTCAATCATAACTTAAAAAAAAATAAAATTCAAATAGTAGCAATAATCTATTTCATCTCAGTGGAATTAGTTAGAGCTGAAAGAAAGAAAAGTTGTTCTCTTTCTCTCAATTACTGTGGGCAAGCATAAATCCAAAACCACAAAATATGTGAATACAGTCAAGTGCTTGGACATGTTTGTAGGAATAAAGCCGTGTGACACTTTCCACATATCCCAGAAATCTGAAGGGTAGTGCCATGAGGTTCAGAAATGGACAGCAGGAGTAACTCCATGTATGTCCTTCTTACTGCAACTGTGGATACAGCAAGTTGAACTAATATAGCACCTTTGGTCATCTTTATTCCCTACCCAGAATTTGATTATCCAACCCCCACATGGTAGCACAACCTCACTGCAAATACACCCCAGGGAGCACAAGTCACCTTGAGTCTTTCAAAAACATCTGTTGACTATATCTGTGTTATCATACAGCAATGGGCACAGTAATCAATTTTATTTGCAATACTCAAACGTTTGTGAATAATTTTTTTTTCAGTTTCATGTGGAGTGACATAGGAGAGAGTGAAGGAAAAGACGGAATGGTGGGGGGGAGGCTTTGTAGCGGAGTTGATTGGTTTTTAATGGCTTGGCAATTTGTCTTTTTGAGTAATTAGTATAGAAACATGCATACCTGACAAATTAAATCATATATCTTTGTTTTTCATTGCTCAGCAGGTGACGCCATTGGGGCAAATAGAAACTAGTGCACTGCTAAAATTATTTTTAGGTTTGACAAAGCTACAACCTAGTTGTAGAGAGATAGCTTTGGTGTTATATTTTAAAACAGCTTATTGTTTCATCTCTTGATTTGGTATTGTAACTCGGGTATGGCCATGTTTCCAAAAGGAAACTGCTGCTGTTGTTGATTTGTGAGAAAAGTGCTGGGTTTTCTACTGTACCCTGCCATGCAGTGACAATGTCAATAAGTCAATATTTCAATTAGCACTGGAGACACCTGTATGAAATGTTCCTGGCTTTACAGACACACTGGCATGTCCCCAGTGTGCCACCATCACTGTGTCCACACATGTTTCTGCTGGATGAAGCAGACACCAGCCCAGGGGATGGGTGACTCCTGGATGGGGCTGCTGGGGGTCCACGTGGTTCCAGCATCTGAATGCCAAAAGGGCTGTGGGGTACGGAAGGTGGAGTCCCAAGCACGACAAGGCGGCACCATGTAGTTCAAGGTGGCACAATAAATACGTAATCTCATGGCCCCATGTGACCTTGTTTCTGACAGCCGTGGATGCAGCTATTTCCAGGGCAGCCTGTCAAACAGGTTTGGTCTCCGCAATATGGATTGCCTTTAAGAAAGCTTAGCTTTTTCTGTAGCTCACTAAGAGGAAAGACTGATTTTTCAGGAGTGATTGCATACAATGAGTCCTGTTCTTGAGAAAAAAAAAGGAAATGAAGGGTACTGACATTTGCAGGTATGTGTGTAGGAGAAAGAATGGGAGAAACAGATGAATTTTGAAAGTAAATAAAAACTGAGCTCTTCTCAAAATACAAGTGGTTCTGTAGTTCTGTTTTGTTATTTGTTGTTTAGTTGGGTTTTTTTAAATACTGGTGCAAAAATTGATACCAAGATTAATGACTGAAGGATTTTTCTTCCAAAACTCAATCTTTGGGCTATGCTACCCACTAGTTAGCAGTGCTAAGAATTCCCCATTGCTATTTGACAAAAGTGTGGATCTTTAACTTCCTACCTCTGTTGACAGTATAGGGATTTAACACTGAAATTTTCTTGTGTTGTTTTTTTTTTTAATGAAACAGTTAAATAATTTATTGAGTAAGCAAACATAAATATACCTAGTAAACAGTAGAATAAAATATTTTATTATTTTTATAAAAATACTGTCTATTTAACTAATATTAAACTTTAAAAATTGGTGCTGAGGTGTGTTTTCTAAGACATATAAATGAAAATTTTATCTGACCTTTGAACAGAGCAAAAGACCTGTGATTTACCTCTCTCCCAGCACTATCCTATATCAGAATAGATGTTCATACTTTTAGTAGACCAGCAAAATCAAACACTAGTAAAATCTACCACACTATTCTGCAGAAAAGGCAATCTGTAAAACTGCAAAATTTTGCCAGATGCAGACTTAAAATTTAAAATATTAATGTTTAAGCTATATCAGTACATTAAGCATATTTACGTTCCTAACATGGTAGCTTTTCCAGTGTCTTCTGGATTTTGTATCCTGATTCTTTTTTTACTCTTTCTCTCATTTTAAAAAGAATTAAACAAAATTTAATTCTTTGTGATAGCTAGAACTTTTCCTAGATTAGAAAAACTTGGAACCTGGTAGTCTGTCTAAGTGGGAGGTTTTCCATATGCAAATGCTCTAGCAGTTAGCTCTCTTGATAATGCATGAAAAATGCATTCAGGTATTTGCAAATGCAAGATTGCATGCATGTACCATAAAACTTTTGTTATACTCCTCTGTGAAAATCAAGACCTCAGTTTTGTCCTCAGAGTCCTAGGGGAGGCCTGTGCCAGGCTAGATAATTTCTGCATCCACGCTGCTGTGATACGCTGTCACACATGCCAGAAATTTTTTCACAGGCAGCCCACAGACTCCTATGTGAGCTGCCTGCGAAGCACCCTGAGGTATGGAGAAAGGCAGAAGCAAAGCCGTGTGTACCCAGTTTATGAACATTTTGAGACCTGAATGGAATATTTATATTCTTAATGGGATGCTCTTAATTCACTTGCCCTCCTGTTCCCCATCTACTCTACAACAGGCTGTATCCCTCTCTGACAGCTGAAGTCTGTGTCAGTGACAGCGGTAATCCCTGCCACGCCTGCCCTCACTCATCGTTCTGACATGGCACCAATACCATTTCACTTTTGGCTGGATCCTGGCAGACAAAAATGTGCTGTGCGCCATCCATCATGACTGTCCTTGAGGCCAGGGGTAACATATCCCGAAAAGCCCACTGAACCCAAAACTGAGCCACTGTTATCTGCAAATGGGTTTTGTTTTCCTTTGGGGATAGATCTTCATACTCAACTGTGTCACTCACCTTTCCAAAGTGTGCATGCCTCAGAGAAACAAAACACACAGGTTTTAATTTAGAAAGTAAAGACAGATATTAATTATTCTGTCAGCATGTTTATTTTGCACATCTTGGAATGAGGGATTTATAGACTTTCAATATCTGAGCAGGATTTTAGGACCTGTGATCTCTTAAATGAAGTGGATTTGAGCACTGTTTTAATTTAGGAGAGGTGTCAAATATTGAACTAATTATTTGAATCTAAGTAAAGCAAATATGGACCTTTCTGTGTTACTTACTGCAAATAGAACAACAGTTAGAACAGACTCTATTTCCAGGCAAATTTAAATGAAAGACTGTACTGAAAGAAAACATGAATAGACTCCAAACTGTATTGCATCCCTCACACATCAGAACTTGGGGATACCTTGAAGTGAGCACTAGGTTTCTGGCAGGTAACTGATACTTATCTTAGCCCAATTCACTTATATGAGCTGAAGTTAAGAAGCATTTCCATGTTCTAGTTCATGATTTTTTTTTCTAGTAAGCTCAGCCTTTAGAACTCTTTGAAGTGGAGGGGAGGGGGGGGGAGGGAGGGGAAGCTTTTGAGGGATAAAACCCAAATAAAGAGCACAGTTTGCACCAAAAAAAATATTGTCAATTATCATTAAAGGGTTAATTTTCCATTTGTCCATCACCTTTATGGTGGTGATTCAGTACTCTAGTGAACGGCACAAAATGAAGTAACAAATGAAGAAATGTGCTACAATTTATTTTCTCCCAGTGCTATTTTTGTCTTTGTGGATCACTGTACAAAAGGAGATTGAGTTGAGAATGGGAGACAGCTGTTTCTAGGACAGCAATGCAGTCCTACATGGAGTAGACTGACTGCACAGTACAGATAACACACTGCCACGTGCTCAAGCATGGCCATGCTCTGTATAACACATTTTCCATAGATACAGGTGTAAACATCACACAAGCAGATGGAATTTCCCATTGTCACTTTTGGAACATGTCCATTACAGGCCACAGTATCCTGAATCCCTGGGAGGCTTTGTTGCTGAATACACATTTTCCTTTTCCCTAAAATAAAGCAGCTCAGGTTGACAGTGATCGCATGAATGAGCAAGAGGCAAATGCAAAAGGTGAAAATATTCTTTCTTCTTACTGGAGTTTACTAAGACTCCACTTCAGAAAGTTAAAAACAAAAAAAACCAAACAAACAAGCAAAAAGACTTACTGTTCAGGTTATTATACAATATATGATTGAATAGTGAAAAGTAACAATACTGACCTAAATCTGATTTTATTGCAGACTTGAGGGGAAGGTTGCACTAACAATGAGAGCTTAAGTGCTCATCCAAAGTTGTCTCCTTTCTTATATGAGCATTGCTTTTCCATTCTAACCTAATTGCCTGGAAAATAGGTAAAAATGTTTTTAAGTACAGAATTCTAAATGCTTTTAAGATTCATAAGTAGTGTCAGGCAATATGGAAAAGGATTGTAAGGTTGAGAGTACAACAGAGCACAGGTTAGCACAGCTGGCTGTAGGCTGTTGAGTTAATGTATCGCAGACCAGCATAAACATTTTTGAAAGTTTAGTTGTGTCTTTGGCTCTACTTGTAAGAAAAAAAAAAGTCATGACGTTAACAGCAGTGTCTGATAAGGAGTTGAATATGAAGAAGTGAAAGATTAGTAGACAGTATGTTGAAGCATTGTGTTCAATCTCATTCATTTTTGCTCAGAGGGATCATTCAGTCCATTGTTTTCCTCTGGCCATTTTGTTTGATGTAATGTAAGGTTTAGGGATCTTATTTATTCCTAGAATGAATTAACATAGCAATGCTAAGGCTTTAAAAATCTGCCTGCATCTTTCATCTCTCCTTGTACTCCCTTCCTCATTTTAAATGACAAGCATGAGATTAGTGGTTTATGCAGTATGTCCAGAAGATTAATGTTTCCAGGTGAGCTTAGAGAACTGTTTCATTTGAACAGCCACCAGAATTTCTTATTGCATTGAGTAGGGAGAAAAAAAAAAAAAAAAAAAAAAAAAAAAAAAAAAAAAA
>VZTJ01003705.1:174635-320641 GCA_013397795.1 Orthonyx spaldingii | reverse complement strand
AAAAAAAAAAAAAAAGAAACAAATAATGTAACCATCTAAAAGTTTCAGGTACTGAGATTTAAGACAGGTCCTTAGCACCTTCCTTTAGCAATAATGTTAGATAAGAATTTCAGATATGATATTTCTGAGACTAAGGAGTGTTTTGTTTTCTATATAAAAACAATTGTCTCCAGCATCCACTTCAACACAACAATTTAACTCTAGATTCAGGAATTCAATATTCCTTAGTGTTCCTTTGCAACCTTCTGTTTTCAGAAATTGTGTCATAAAGGTGATATGCAAAACTTAACAAAAAATTTTCCAGGTGGAAATACATGCTTCTATTGCAAATGTTTTCACACACTAGTGTACATATACAAATATGTATATGAAAAGGAAAACGCAAGAACTTTGGGAAGGAGTTTGCAATGAGGGTGAAAATTTAATTGGGGGTGAAGGTTGTACGTGTTTTAACTTCATGACGAAGTTGCAGAAGATATGCTATGGCTTCCAATGAGACCCAATGCAAAAATAAGGATTCTGAACTCCTTACAGGAATCTGGTATAAGTCCAAAAAGCCTTTGAGGAAGTGAGTGTCCAACTGGTGTTTGCTATCTTATCTAGCTATATGTATTTCTTGTCTCAACAGCACAGATTAGTTTCCAAAGCTTTTTTACAAACATTTGTGGTGTTTATGTGCAGCTTGCTGAAAATAATCACATTTTGAAGAAATAAATTGGAAATCTCATGATCCCACAGATTTCTGGGGAGAAGAATTAACTCAGAGTGAAGGAGTTCTTGGTTTCTGTGATTTCTGAGCCGAATTACATGTTTGCTTTCTGGGTAATAGAAATAGACAGTTTTATGGCAAAGTTGGCTTAGACAGATAATGTTACTGGAAAGCATAGACAAACGTGATTCCAGCTAACATAAGAGGTGGTGAATGTTCAATGAGAGCTTCACTAGCACTGTGTATTAATATGCATGGTAATTATAATTTTTCTTCTTTAAAATGAAACTGAAATATGTCATCTGGTCCTTTTGGTAATACTTTTGATATTGATACTTGATTTAATGAGTTTCAAAATAATTATTTTATTTCATACTAGTGGTTTTAGTAACCTATTACAATTTTTCCTGTTATTGATTCTTTATATATGCAAATTTATGTCACTGATAATATATAGTGCCTAAAACCATTCGTGAGAGAACCTCTGAAGCAGCATGTAAAGTATATTTGCATGCAAAACCAAATGTAGAACTATAAAAGTAAACCGCAGACATCCAATAAATTGCATGCAGAAGGATGATGTTTTACATTTCGAGAAAGGATTTCTGACATGACTTCTATTTTTTTTGTTATTACTGATAAGTGAAATAAATAGTGGTTGAAAAGGGTTTGAAGGGGTGAAGAGTAGGTGGGTTATAAGGCCAAAACAAAGTTCACTTTTTGTTGGGAAACAATTTTTTTATTAAAAAAATACACCAAGATGATATATCAGCAAGAGCAGAGTAATAGGACATTTATGTAGTCAGCAAGGCTATTTGAAATTGTAGTGATTTCTGGTTCCAGCTACTAACAGTTAGGTACTAACAAAATCAGTATGGGAGGAAAGATAAAACATTATGCTTTAGGACTTAAAGTAATCTTGAACTGCTAAGCATTTTAGGAGGAGAATCATGCTGAGATGATAAGAGAAAGGAGGGAAAATAATCTTATTTCTACCTAGTTCGAGGTTCTTGTGTCTCCTTTCAAATCATCTGGTGCAACTGAAGGCAGAAAATTACAGTATATCAACTATCAATCTGACAAGATACAGCATTTTCTCTATTCCTATCAACTTTTCTATCTTCCTTGCAGGAATGCCACAGAGATACAAATAAAACAACAGTGCATATCATTAATTTTTAAGCTTTTCAGTATTTGAAATTTTTAAATGCCTTGCTTTTGCAATAGACTTCTATGTTGTTGCAGTTTGGTTGCCAAATTGAATCCACTGGGCAACTTCAACAGCTGCCAATGAAAAAGAGTTAGAACATGGTTAGAACCTAAGTGTTGCTGTTACAGAAATATTGGATTTGGCATAGGTTTTTTTGCATATCACCTCCACAATAAAATTTCATTCCATGTGCCAAATTTCAATGGCATTTTCTCCACTTCTGATGTCGTTTCATTCAACACAGCCATGGCATTTTAATAAAAATGGTAGACTTTATGTTAGTGAGTTAGTGAGACCATTTTTCTTTACATCACTGTTTTATTATTTTATAATACTAAAACAATGATAGCATTAAGGTAATATTTATTTTTCCATGATAACACATGAGCTAATTCTGTACCTGTCCATTGCATGATTTACAATGTTTGTGTTACAAAGACAAAACTTTTCAGGACTGTATTATGTGGTATGTTGGATATAAGGAAATGTTTTTTTCTCAGTAATGGTGGTGAAGCACTGCACAGGTTGCCCAGAGAGGCTGTGGATGTCCCACTTCTGGAAGTGTTCAAGGCTAGCTTGGACAAGATTTTGAACAACTCTATCAAGTAAAAGATGTCTTTTCCCACGGCAGGAGAGTTGGACTACATGATGTTTAAAACTCACTTTCAAAACACATTATTCTCTAATTCTATGAGTTAATAATATGGGACACAAATTTTCATAAAGCTGACACTGAAAATATTACTCTATCTCAAAGAAAATTCTAGAAGACATGCTATGAAATTCCAAAGTGAACTTGGAGCTTGGAAAGATCCTCCTCTATAGATCTCTAAACCCACAAAACCTGTAATGTGAGAATCATGAGCAGAAAGAGGGTATATAGAAAGGAGAATTGAGCAGATGAAATTAGTTGAGAGTAGTTGTTTTGGGGAAACGGGTTTTTTCAAGTGATGTAGGACCAAAGTGAAAGCTTGGATCATCTGAGAAGCCAAGAATGATGAAGAATAGAGGAAAGATTTCAGGTGAAAGAATGAGCATAAAACCAGACATGTTTTGGAGAGGAATATTATCGGAAAGTGGTGGAAGTGCATTTGGGGCTGCAGAGGTCCATTTCTGTCTCCCCCGCCAGCTTCCTTCAGCAGTGAACATCATTGTTCAAGACTCAGTGAAATCCATGGCATGGTTCCTCTCTGACCTATTGTGAACCTAGATGAAAGCCTCTAGCCTATGGGAATTCCCTCAAGGTCAGACCTATCCTTGAAGGTTTTGACAGCAAAGTTCAGGTTGTCAAATGTACCTACCCCTTAATGATGACTGTAATGCCAGTCCCAGCCAGCCTTTCAGAGTGATACACTGCCCTCACACCTAACAGCACCATCAACATTTTCTGCTACAAACCATCACTGGAGGTGATGCCTCTGCTCCCTGCTCCTGGAGTTGCTGAAAACTCCTGCCCAAACCAGGAAAGGCCCCAGACTGCAACATGCAGAATGACATGTGCATTGCAAAACATTTCTATGGAAGCCTTTCTGCTTGTGACATCCAGAGAGCCTTGGCTACATTCACTTTGCAAGATTATGAGAAAATGCACTTCACATATAAGCAAATTTTGTTTTAATGTCCAAGAAATATGATTATCAAGTGCAGACAATGTTGGTAATTTTTTGCAAAATGTTGTTATTGTGATGGTTATTTAAGGAAAAAAGAATTTTATTCATGTTTTAGTTAATAAATTTGACTATCTGCAGGAGAAACAGTGAGAAAGAAAAAGGATTAGGGCAATGGGGATTTTGAACTCTTTTGTACACTACAGATTTCAATTATCATGAAAAACTACTGTAGGAGCATGAAGTTAACATTAGTGAGAGAGTTAGATGAAGAGCTGTGGGGCAGAGAAAGTGGACAAGTATTAGAAGAGAGAGAGAAAAAATGTAGTCTGAGGACAAGCTGAAAATTACTGAGGTTCAGGGCATGTTCCCTAGAATGAATCATATTGAAATCTGAAAGAAGTAGATGAGGAACTTCCATACTCTATCCTCACTACACTGTTTAATGTTTCTGCTTGGGGCTAATTGCTATGTTGAGAAACTCAGACATCAATTCAACATGAAGCTTTGTCTGAGTCTCATGGTAATAACTATCTTTTGTTATCAGAGAAAAGCAGAAGACAGTTTGTTGGCTGCTGCCTTGTAATGATTGTGCTTGATCTGAAAGAAGACAGATGCTCTATTTTTTGTTTGTAAACAGGATCTTTACTGTGATCAAGAGAAAGCAAAGGTAATCCTTGCAGTCCTCACTATCTGGAAAAAAAAAGCTGTAAATCAAGGACCCAGTTCTGTTTCCCATTAACAACATCAGTGAGAAGGTAGAAGTGCAAGCCGGGATAGCAATCATATGAGAGTCCCTGCTTGAACTTTTTTGTTGGTTTTTCTTGCTGGCTAAGCTTACATTAAAACTGTTTCTTTTTTCCTGAAGATAACAGAAAGTTCCAAATGTACTTTTCCATTGCTTTCTTTTACCCTCATGTCAACATTAATCTTCTGCATGTGCGGAATTTGTTAGGCCATGTGTTAAACAAGTACTTGATATGTAGAAATCTTGTTCTCTGGGTGAGAAGCTGCAAGCCTGATTAAATTAAAAGGATCTTCTTACAGGAAGACTGTACTTGCCTGCATCTATAGTTTGTCTCTGGTGAAGTACATGGTGAAGTACATAGTGAAATACACAGCTTCACAGCTGCCACGGCACAAACCAGGCTGAAGTTTCACAGTTAATGCCCGAACTCGCACAGCTCTTGCAGAGCTGGTCTGCAGGTAAGTGGCTATGGCCACATAGTCCCTTTGAAGCTGAATCTGATTCTCTTGCATCTGCAAGTGTGGAACTTGTAGAGGAATGCACAAGCCCAGTGCAGAGGAGGAGGAGAGGGCAGGATTGCCAGCAACAGGGCTGCTCTTCTTCCTGTAGGAATCCCTTCACAAGGCATGCCATATTCCCTGTACTGTCCCTTTCCCTGCAGCCCTGGACCCCAGGGTGGCTCCTGCCACATCACAGTAATTCATCTGCAGGGATCCAAGCACCAGAAGAGAATCAGTTTGAAGGGTCCTGGCCACAGATCCTTCAGTCAGAGTGGAGTCCATGGACGGTGAGTCAGAGGGCAAAAATAAACATTTTCCCCTTCCCCAGGCAGAAGTGATGCCTCTGCCTAGGCATGGGCACGGATCACTGCTGATGGCACAACCAATAGGGCCAGGAATTTTGGCCCAGACTGCGTTGTTACGGGGGGAGGGAGGTGCAGGCATGGCAGCAAAGAGACAAAAACCAAGGCAGACCAATGCTCCACCTCAACTGTGAAGTACACTGGCATCCATTCTACAACTGAGATATTGCTGTCTCCAGGACTCTGAAGGAATGGTTTGTGATGGGCATACAAACAAGACAAGTTTTCCCCTTTTATCTCTCCCCCACAGCTCCGTCCTCACACCAACCCAACTCCCTGTGGAACAGAAAAAACTTTCCTGTAAGACAACACCTGACACTTTTGTTGCTGAATGGTTTTAAGAATGATAGCTTATATAATCCTATAGCCTACTTTCATTTTAGCAGTAATTAATGAAAGAAGAAATGGTTGAACAAAGCAATTTCACATACTATTCAACAAGCAGCTCTTTCTGTATGAAACATTAACAATAGCTGTCATCTTTGTACAAAAAAAGGCTTCCAATTACTTCAGTGCTAAGAGAAAATCCAAATACAGCTGAGAGCCCCACAAGAAAATTATCTTTAATACCATGATGGAAAAGGAAAAGGTGTGACCCAGACCTCCATTTAATATTTTACTAGCCTTGAGAATTAATTTGAGTTTGTGTTCAATTTTCCAGAAAGCTTCGTCTTTACAGCTGCACAGTTTGGCCACATAATGGAAGAGAACAGAGAGCTGTCCTTTCCTCTCTGCTTTTTTCACATGCTAGGGATAGGGGAAAGGGAGGAGATAACATGTAATCAATTGAACCTATAAAGCAAAAAGTAAGTTTATGATGCAAAAAGATGTCATATGACTTCATTAAAATTTCTTTAGCAGGCGGCAGGGAAATTTACAAGACTGGTAGATGGAAGAGTGTAAAAGAAAGGTAGATTAGCCTTAGCTTTGCTGGTGTACACTTATGCTATAAATCACATGGCTTCAGACTTTCTCTAAATTGCCTCTGCCTCTTGGTCTTTCTCTTCTATCCCATATACTTTGTGTCATCTGAATGAGGAGAAAATGCATCTGATCTCTATCAATACCTCAGTCTGTTTAGATTGTACAGTCACTGTGTGAATTCCTTCCTATATCCTAATTTAAATTACCATCTCTTCCATTAAGTGTTGATCTAAAGCATAGCTGATCTGGAAATACACAATGATACACTTTCTAATCCAAAATTTAAGTCAAATAAGTGTAGAATTGTTCAAGGAATGTCTCCATTTCTGCAGCCATTCACAAGACTGTGTGGAAGAATGCCTGATGAAACATCTTAGAAAATCAGCTTTTGAGTTATAGAGGTACTTGGAGTTTTCTTAGTTCCAGTTTTGGTTTCCAGTCTTTCTAACATAGAGCCCACACTCAGCAGTTACAACCTTAATATTAAATTACAGGTATTAATTATAGGTTCGTGGATCTGTTCTTTTTCACTGGGCGAAATGCCTGCAATGGTGTCTAGGTCATATCCATTCTCTACCTATATCTAGAAATTGCATAGGACAGTACTTGTAAACTGTGACTAAAAGTCATGCAAAGAAACAATTTAACAATTTAATACAACCAATAAATAAGTACTAATGCCTTGAAAGGGCTCCATTTAGTTTTACAGGTTGGATGTAGCCTGAGACACAGGTTCTGGATTGGCAGCAGAAAGCCTTAAAATCCCAGTTTTCATGAGTTGAGTTAGTGCCTGTTGAAGCTTCTTGTTTATGGCATTTGTTTTTGTGAACCAAAATGATTTTGGTTTTGTTATTTTCTTTTAAATAACACTTTTCATAGAATCTGAAAGGCAGGTATGCTAAGAAATACTGAAAACTTCTAGGGTATGAATGCTCTTTAGGTATCATCGCTTGTATTTACAAAGCCTGTTTGAAGTCACCTGTTTTCTTCAGGACCAGATTATCAGGTTACGTTGTCAGGGAGTCTGATATTGCCTCTCCAAAAATGGGATGTTCACATCTGGAGGAGGTTGGCAGTCAATGGTAGGAAACAGTGATAGAAGAAATGTAGATCATGCTGTGTTTAGTTGGTTTTCCAGAAAATTTTAAGTAGCCATTCAATACAATGAGTGCCCTCTATAATGGTAATCATGTTCTTTTTTTAATTATTTTTATGTCTTGTCATTAATCACTAGGCTTTTTCAGTATAATTACAAATAAAAATACCATGCTCAAAATTAGATATATTCTGCTGATGGCACACAACCTTGAATGAAATCTAAATCTCATTCTTTAACTAAGCTCTGCTATGATAACAGGAAAATATAGAACTAAAATTGGATTTCTTTTGATAAAGTAATTGCAATTGAAAGCACATAAGACCAGGATGCTGCACTACATGTTGTTTTCTGCATAGTCAGAAATTTTTATATTCTTAATGTTTCCTTAATATTTTGAGTTTCAGTGATGAATTTATCTTGATGTTGATATCTAAGTGAGCATTTCTCATATGCAAACAGAGAAAATAATGTGAGTCCCTAAGCTGCTTTGTTTCCACACAGAATTATACAATCATAGAATCATAGAATGGTTTGGGTTGGAACGGACCTTAACGATCATCTGGTTCCAATCTCCCTGCCATAGGCAGGGACTCCCTGGTTGCTCAGAGCCCCATCCTACCCGGCCCTGAACACTTGCAGAGATGAGGCACCCAGAGCTTCCCTGGGCAACCTGCTCCAGTGCCTCACCATCCTCACAGCAAAGACCTTGTTCCTAATAACTCATCTAAACCTACACTCAGTTTGAAGCCATTATGCCTTGTCCCATGGTTACAGACCTTGTAAAAAGTCCCTCTTGAGTTTTCTTGTCGGCTCCCTGTGGATATTAGAAGGCTGCTATAAGGTCTTTCTGAAGCCTTCTCCAGGCTGAGTAACCCTAACTCTCTCAACCTGTCTTCCTAGGGGAAGTGCTCCAGCCCTCTGATCATCTTGGCGCTCTCCCCTAGACTTGTTTAAACAGGCCCACATTCTTCTTATGTTGGGAACCCCAGAAATGGACACAGTACTGCAACTGAGAGCAGAGTAGAGGGGCAGGATCCCCTCTGTCGCCCTGCTGACCACATTGCTTTTGATGCAGCGTAGGTTACAGTTGGCTTTCTGGGCTGCAACCCACATTACCAGGTCACATCAAACTTCTCATCTTCACCCCCAAATCCTGTTCTCAATCCATTCTCTGCCCAGCCTGTGATAGGGCTTGGGATTGCCCAGACCCAGGTGCAGGATCCTGCACTTGGTCTTGTTGAACTTCATAAGATTCACACAGGTCCACTTCTCATGCCTATTAAGGTCCCTCTAAATGGCATCCCTTGTCTCCAGTGTCCACACAGCTTGGTGTCATTGGCAAACCTTCTGAGAGGGCACTCAATGCCACTGTCTGTGCCACCAAGAAAGACATTAAACGGCACCAGTCCCAGTACTGATCCCTGAGGAGTGCCACTCATCATTGGTCTCCACTAGAAAATCTACCCGTTTAATACAATTTTTTGAGTGTGACCATGAGGCATTTCTTTATCCACCAGGTGCCAAATTCATCAAATCCATGCCTCTCCAGAAGCAATGTGAATGTCTGTGTCCCTTGTGAAGCTGTCTGGTACATATTCATGTACAAGCACAGTAGCTAATTTAACAGCATAAGGAGTGATATGTCTCTGCATTCCTTGGGGTGGAATCATTAGCACAGGTAAATGTCTGTGCTGCAGACAGCAAATTTATTTGACACACAGTTTATGATCTAGTAGATGTAAATGTCTGCTGTGAAACCAATGATGGATGAAGGAAAAGAACAACTTATCTCACAAGATTTCCAGTTGGGATAGAAATAATCTATCTTGGGAAATGTTGACAAGTTCACTTCTAATCGTAGTTAGAAAATTGAGGCTGGAAGAGATAGTGCTGAAAAATAATGGGGTGAAAATCTGTTCTAACTTTTCAAAGCATTTTCTATATCCATTCTTAACTTGCTACAAAGTGCTTAGGGAGTTGCAGAGCTATTCAATCACTTTCATATTAACAGAAAAGCCCCATGTGCACAGCTTTTCTATGAACTATTTCCTGTGCTAAAGAGAATTTTTGGCTATTACTATCTGTATAAAGTAGTTCACTGTTTAGAGATTTATTTAAGTGTGAGGGAATCTTAATTGATTCTGAACAGCTTTGCCACTGTGCCTCTCACAGTGTCACTTTTCTGACATTTTTGATTGAAATAAAGAGAACATATAACAAACAGCCCTTAGCCTTCCACACTACTCACCTTTTTTAAAAGTGAGCCTTGTAGAGCTGCCAATGTAGGTCCATAAGAATAGTCATCAAGATAGTATTGCTCTGTCCCAGGAGGATATGAAAAAGTTTTTAAAACCTGTAACTAAGGGTTTTAGGAAAATAAGGTCTACAATGTAGCTCTGAAGCAGTAGCAGATGAGAGATGAAAAATATGTGAAGATTATGTTGTTGTGAAGATGACACCATAGCCTCAAGTATTTCCCAAGAGCAGATTATAATTCTACCCTTTTTTCCGCAAAATCTGTCCTACTCGTAGTAGGAGATGGTGAAAGTCAATACAGTCAATGACCTTAAACTGACATATAAAATTAGTGTGAAAAGGCCTAAATATCTCAAAGGTCACAGGATAAAAATTTTATTCCAATCCTGTTATCTCCAGGAGCCAGTGGAAATGCAACAGAGCTATCAAAATTCCTCAGTGGCTTTCAGAAATATTTGGTGTTTACTTTGTTGATTCAACATTGTAGAGTTTATATATCTTGAAATAAGGACATCATAGATTAATTTATAATAAAAATGGAAGACTAAAAAAATATATATTTAATAAAACACCTGCTTAAAATTAAGGGAAGGAAAGCATTTCAAGGAGGAATGAAAAATGTTTCCAATGTTCCTTCAATTTCAGAGAGTTAGGTGAAACAAGAAAATTAATATTTTGTTAAAAAATATTATTGAATAGTAATACAACTCCTACAGAAGAAACTGCAGTCAGATTTAATCCCAAAATGCTTTATATAAAGAAAGTGGTATTAAAATATTTTATATTATATGGTTCTACATAAAAGCTTTTCATTTCAGGTCCTTGTGTAATTTTAAATAAATGTTGGCTGAGCTCAAAATATCAAAAATAAGTGTAAAATTCTTTTAAATTCTTTTAAATATTTGAAGTACGACATTTCTATTGGAAAAATACTTTCTGTCAAAAAAAGTCTAAAGGACATACATTTTCAATGTTTATGATTATTTAAGAAGTCAGATTGGGAGTTTTTTTATTCACTTTGTGTAAGATAAAAGCATCCAGTCAATAAGTCTCAGGATTTTACTGTGTCTTTTGAGGTCAAGAATAATAAATAAAAATGTTTGAGCTTTTAGCATCACTGCACTGGACAGTGTTTCTTCTTACTCTTACACCTTATCTTTCTACTTCTCCCTCCACTACACTCAATTTCAGGTTAAACACAGACTTTACAAAGAACATGTGTTTTCTTGAAAGTCTCATCCACCACGTGACTCTACATTTAATGGCACATGATGTTCTGTCACAGCAATTTTACACTGAAATAACTCTGATGATTTTGTTCACTGTTACTCTTTTTTTTATATTATTGAATCTGAGAAGAGATTTAGCTGCAGCATCCCTCAAATTGCATGAAATTTGTTTCCTAAACAGAAGTTTCACTTTATGCATGTAATTTGTTGTAATGTCGACTTTACAGCATTCAGTCAGAGTGGAGGAGCTTTTTAATATAGATTTGTGTTTATACAGACAGCTTCCTAAGCTCCAGGAGGTATTCTCCACAGAAGGGTCTGTGCTTCTTTCTCCATGTCTAGTTGTTCTAGCAATTATAACAAGAGACATCTATCTCCTGGTATGTCTTTGAGTGTGACTCAAATGAAGAGACAAATTTGAGAACATGATTAATGTCTATATCAGCTATATCTATATATCTATAGCAATCTTATATCTATATAAGCTTGACTTCCTTTTATATTTCCAGGATGAATTTGCAGGCAGAATGTAAGTGAACTTTCAAAGTGTTCACAAGATATCTGCTCTTGCTGAGAGTAATAAGTATCTGCCTAAGAGAAAACATATGTAAATGATTTTCTCATTCTCCAAGGAGAGATGCATTTGGGGCAGGAAATAGATACTCTCTTATTTGTTTTTGTAGAGCTACTTTCTGAGTGGATGGTGAAGTAGCAGTTAAAGATCAGTGTGCATTTCTTTAGAGCCTAAAGGGGAACTCTTCAGAACTATTGCCATCCTCCTCAACGGAATTTGACTTGAGATCATAGTTTATTTCACCCTCTAAGTTACCATCCCAATCTTCTTCTGTAATAGAAAAACATTATTGGCTTCACCAAGTAGAAACTTTTGTTTTTAAAAAATTTCCCTCAGTTACCAATAACTGATATTTTGCCTAAAATCCTAATGCATTACAGTAAAAATTTTTTGGAAAGTTTTGTGGCATCAATTCAGATGAGGTAAAAGCTAGACAGGGGTTTTAGGTATGCTGTCCATTTTCACTGCCTATTACTCATTTTCAGTGACTTGAAAGTGTCTTTACAAACTTCCAGATGCTTGACTTACTGACATCAAATGTTTGCTTTCAGATATCAACATGGCAGGAGAACCAAAACCATACAGACCAAAACCTGGCAACAAGCGGCCACTTTCAGCACTTTACAGGTAAGTGAGATTTCACTTTAACTTACCCCAATACAATTTTTATCAGAAAAATTATGGTAACCTAAAATGTATCTACCAGTGGAACTGTGTGATGTTTACCAAAATTATAATGAAATCTAAGTGTTTTTTAATGTTCCCACTTCTAGTACTAACCTATGTCAACTTTTAGCCCTTATGATTCATTGCTTGGCTATGGCCTCATTTTTGTGACTTGTTTATTTGCAGGGAAATCAGTGAAATAACTAATAATTTCAGAGCAACAAAATTGGTTTCTCATGGATTTTTCTGTCAAGGGTGAGAATGAAGTTCTGAGAAAACTGGACTTCTTCCTCAGCAGTTCAGGAAAACATTGATAGTGTCTTTCTCCTATTCCCAGGTGCCTTTTGTCATAGAGCCTGTACCAGCTTGAGGAAACATCCACTTTTTTTTCCAAATCAATTATGTTTAATGAAGCATTACAGATTGTTAGGACTGCCATGCCCACATGTATTTCTGCTCAATAAACCTCACTTCTCATAAAAGTACTACAGAATTATGTTCCAGCTCTATGGAAGGAATTAGGGCTGATTTCTACTGTAGCTCAAATGCAGATAGACTGGCTCTGAGAACAACAAGTCAGGAGTGAAATCAGACACACTTGAGCAGTACTTTTTCATGGCTTATCTGGTCTGAAAGCTTCAGATGGAATTTCAAGCGGGGGATCTCAGAATAAGACAGACGGGAGCATTTTAGGTCTGAACCTCCACGCTACATAGAAGCAATTTGAAGTTTTATCATATAGCTGCTCTTAGCTGAAGTGATAGAAATATTATTTTTGGAGAAGAGAATCCCTGTTTTATTGTTACTCTCAACTGCAAGCTGCTAAACTCTGTAGGTGTTCCTGGTAACCTTAGTCTACTCTGTGCCAGTATTTCAAAAGATTTTGAAAGATGTTCTGTGATTTCTGGCATTTATATACATTTCCACCTCTGAGCTTTTGAAGGCTTTCTCATAAATACTTGTTCTACAGAAAAGAGAGAGAGACCTGTGGAAAGATCTAAAGGAATTTTAAAGAGGAAAATTATCTTAGATTGTGTCCTTTCATGGATATAGTGCAAACTATTTCTCTAGAAGACCATGAGGTTTTTATGAGCAACTAAGAGAATCCTTCCACTTCCCCCTTCATTCTCCCTCTCTGCTCTGACCTTTTAAGACCCTGCCTGGGGTACTGTGTCCTGCTCTGGAGCACTAAGCACAAGAAAGGACTTACAGGGGGCTTATAAAATAGGAGAACACCTTTTTACATGGGCAGATAGTGATAGGATAAAAGGCAACAATTTTCAACTAAAAGAAGAGGGATTTAGATTAGATGTTAGGAAGAAATTCTACACAGTGAGGCACTGGAACAGGTTGTCCAGGGTAGTTGTGGGTGTCCCTTTGTAAATATTCAAGGCCAGGTTGGATGGGGTCCTGAGCAATTTTATCTGATGGATGGCATCCCTGCCCATGGTGGGGTGGTTGCAACTAGATGACCTTTAAGGTTCCTTCCAAGCCACTCTATCGTTCTATAGTATGGTCCCTTCCAACACAAACCACTCTATGATTGTACAATAACAAGAAGCTTTTAGTGTCTCAGTATCACTTAACCTAACATGTGAGAAGCTCAATGACTAATAAAGTTTTGGCAATGCTGAGAACATTTACTTTTTTCAGAATACTATATTAAGTCTGATTGGGATGGAGTTAATTTTCTTCATAGGATCCCATATGTGTTTTGGATTTGTTACTCAAACACACCAGTGTTTTGGCTGTTGCTGAACAGTGTTTTCACAGCCTCATGGTTTTCTCCTTTTTCAGTTCTGTCTTTGCAATTAATAGGCCTGGGGTGGATAGGAAGTTGTGAAGAAATACATCTGAGACAGCTGACCCTACCCAGTGAAAGAGATATTCTCTCATATAGTCAGAAAAAAAAATTGGGAAGGTTTTTCTTCCTAAGCAGCTGTTGCTTGGAGATTGCCTGGACTGCTTATGGGAGGTGGAAAGTAATTGCCTTTGCATCACCTGTGTTTTTTCCCCTCCTTCCTTCCTTTATTGCACTGCAATTATCTCAGTCCATGAGGCTTTTTCACTTTTGGTCTCTTCTTCCTCCCGATAGAAGACAGCAGTAGGGGAGTCAGTGATTATGTGGGTGCTTAGCTGCTGGCCAGGGTCCACCTACAAGACTGAGAAAGTTAAGAAGGAAGTGTTTACAATAGATTTGATGTGCACTAAGACAGCCATTGGTTAAAAACTTAGTTGTCACAAAACAGCCACAGTTGAAAGAAAGGACTGTAAGCAGCAGAAACAGGATCGTGGATTTCAGAAAGGACAGACTTAAATGAGCTCAGAGACTTGGTAAGTAGAAAGATTCTTGGAAAGAAATTTGAGGGACAAAAGAAGTGCAGAAAATCTTGCATTGACTGTGCTTAAGGTAGAACAGAAAATTCTCCTGAAGCAGAAAAAGTCAAACAAAGGAATAATATGACAGCACCAACTTCCTTTAACATTCTAAAAATTGAAAAGGAACTGTACAAAATGTGGAATCAAAACCCCATGACTGGAAGTAGAAAAAAGAGCAGACTCATCCTACAGGATGTCAGAAAGGCTAAAGCACATAACAGTATAAAAGATAACAAAAAGATAGTCATTAGAGTAACATCCTCTGATTTTTAGTTAGGAGGAAAAGAGAGCAGATAGCAGATGATACAGAAAAGGCTTCTTTTACTTCAGTAAAAGTGGTTAGCTGACCAGCTATTAAAGAAAATCAATTTTAACCAGAGGTTATTCAATAAAAAGGTTGGGTAGCCACTGTTAGACAAAATGAATTTCATGGAAATGGTGTGATAATATTCACTGTAGTGTGTTCAAAGGACTAGCTGAATTTGTGTGTGGACTATTAGTGATAGTGATGGAGGTCATGTAAGGTAAAGAAACAGTGGGTATGGGCAGGTGTTATACCTATTTTTAAGAAGAAGATATCCAGCAAATTATTGGGTCAGACTAGCTTTGATTCTAAAAAATATATTAGAACACATTATTAGAAATCAATTTATCAAGACCAAGAAATTCATAAATTGGTAAAAAAATCAGGAGCATATTACGCTGAAGCAATATAATTTCCTTCTTTGACAAGACAGCAAATTTAGTGTAGAAAGACATGTGCTGTATAGCCATTGTCATGGTTTAGAAATGACACTCCCAATTTAGTGCCCTCTGAGACTCTCTCAAACCAGACTCCGCTTGTTTGCTCACGCCCCTTTCCTTCCCCCTTCCAGCTCCAGGGATGGAGTTGAGAAATGGAGGTGGAAAGGAGTGAAAATTGCAGTTTGAGACAAGAACAATTTACTGGAAACAGTAGTGATATAATAAAAAAGGGAACAGTAACAGCAAAAATATTAATAACAAAAGGTATAAGACAAAAAAAGATTTACACAGAAAGCCCATGACAAATACTAACCAGCTTTTCCACACCACACCATGCTTTCTACCAACTGGAAAAGGGATGTCTTTCTTCCCAGAAGCCAGAGAAAAAGTCCCTTTCCCCTGCTCTTGGCAATGATGTAAGATGGTATTCAACAATATTCGGGTCATGGCCAGGCCTGCTCAGCAGAGCACACAGCAGCCCACAGCTCCTGGGCTCAACCAATCTGATCCAGTGGGCTCAGTATCCCAGTAGCTGGGACCACAGGCACACACCACCACACCTGGCTACTGTAAAAAAAAATTTACTCTGTCCTGGACAAAACTAGGACAGTCATTTAAACAAGCTTTGACACTGACTATCTGTGCAATTTTCATAAACATGTTCAGGAAAGTTGTCTAGAAGAAACTGTCTTAAGGTAGACATTCAGTGGGAAAACAGTGACGGTGTACAACACAGTATTGAGGATAACAACTGTTATTTGTTCAGTCTCCATTGCTACAGATTTTTAAATGGTATTTTTGACACATGAGAAAACATTAAGGAAATTTTAATATAAGCAAGCAAGAGTGCTGCACAGGCTTGCATGATTTTATTTACTTTGAAGTGCTTGAGGCTTGAAAAGTGTTCAAAGAACTCTGTATCTCTGAAAATAAATTTGTATCACTTTTAGAGGTGGATATACACATAAGTCGTTAATACAGAGTGACTGATGTCTATGATGTGTTATATCCTCATAATTTGCTTGTGTGTCCAAGTCATTAGATTAATTTTTTTCTGTAATGGTATAATACTCTGTAATATCTCAGTTCAGGATCTACATTCCTTTTTTTTAACTTTTCCAGTTTTATGATCTATGTGAAAATAATCTCATTGAAACTTACCTATGTGAAATTTAGCATAAGCTTAAATGTAAGACACATAAGTTTTTTTAGATACAAGACAGATAAGTAAATAGGAAAAGGACTTCCAGTTTTTTGTTTAGGCCTTAAAAATATTTTGAGAACATTTAGTTTTTGCTTCAGAAAGCTGTTAAACACATTATTAATTTTAAGCATGCTCACTGAATATCTTAAAATGTACTTAGACTAGTGCTCAGGAATCTGCTAAATTCTAACATAGCTGTAAACTCCATCAGCATTCACCCTAATTTGCATTGTTGTTCAGTATGTGAGGGGGGGACCTAAATTCCAGAAGGTTCAAAATTGTTCTGAATTTTCTTTTTAGCACAGCACTTCTGCAGAAAATAACATGCTTAAAAAAATCTGCATCTTAAAATTGTTTTGCATCTTATTATATTGGTCTAGCCTCCAGCAGAAATTAATTTTACTGGCACATCTTAGTGTGTTCGAAACACAAGGTGAAGAGTAAAGGTGCTGACACAAATGTGTTAAAGCACTCTTTGAGAGTAATGTTTTGATAAAATAAAAGATCACACTTTGTCTTTTTATTTTGGTGGTGTTTTGATCAGTATTTCACTAAAGCAACTCTGTGTCACCATATGAAAGCCCATTTACTGTTTTTTTTCCTCTGTGTTTATGCTCCAACATACCAAAGTAGAATCAACCACAAATACTCTGATGGACTGGTATTCTGCTTCTCTAGATAACAAAAGAAGTTTTTAGCTATTTGTTGTTCGTTTTAGTCCACTACCATGTTATATGACATGTTAAGTACATGCCTGAAGGCTTTTTCTCCATTTCAGAACCCTTTGTTTCAGTTATTAAAACTGGATGAGGCACTTGGAGTCCCTGACTCTGGAAGTTGTTGATGTAGTGCAACCATTCCCAGTTGCTCAAGGAGTGGACGCAAGCCCCAGGGCAGACAGAGCAGAGCCACCACACACATGCGGCCTGTGACTGGCCTTCCCTCAGGACATGCAGCAGTCCTTTCTCTACGGCAGTCAGCTTGGGGGGAGCTGGCTAAAAGTCTTATCTGGCACCCCTCTGGTAGTAATAAGGCTGAGAGGGTTTGAGAAGGATGACAAGGGCGCCTACTTTTGAGTCTTTTGGAAAAACAGAAACAATGTGCTACAGGCTGGCAGAATGGTGCCACTTGTATTGTCATGAAAATGAGCACAATTACTGCAGGCTCTGCTGCACGACGTGGTGGTGGGGATCTGCTGGAGAACACTTGGGACATGAGAGTCAAAACCACTACACGTGTTACTGGTACAACTGAGAGCGCAGTGTCACAGGCCACATCCGAGACTGCTTTCTGAGAAAACTAGTTGGCTGACCAAAGACAAATCCCCAGGAGTAAAGTGATATTTGTACAGTGTAGGAAAGCAGGGGACTAGGATCTGGAAAAAAATGGAAAAGCAAGTTACCGGGCACTGCCAAGGTATCTAGTCACTCTCTTTGCTCTACACAGTTTAATGTTGTAGTTGACCTATAAATTTTTCCAAGACTGTTTTTATCTAAGAATAATCCTCTCCATGTGGATTAATTTCACCCTTGCCAAACTGCAAGCTTCTTTAGAGGGCCTCAAGCAAAACTGGCTGTGCTCCAGTGTCACATCTTGAGGACTCAGTGAGAAGTTATTCAGTCCCCAGTCCTCCCAGTATTCCTATTGCTCTCTGGGCATCAAGCTGCCTAGACTAAGATCCATCTTAGCTGAGGCACATTCTGGAGCGAGACAATTAACAGAATGGATTTAGTGAATAGATTAACAAAACCAGGAAAAACTGAGCGAAATAGCCTCTCACTGTGTTGACTTGGCTGTAACCAGAACCACCCACTGCTGCTGAGTTCCTACAGCACAGCCCAGCTGCAGCATACGGTGACTCTGCAAAGGCTTCCCTCCAGGATGATTTTTTTCCAAGCTGTTCTCTGAAATTTCAGGTGTACAGTTCAGCACTCCCTGAGTGGTATTTGATAGCACAGTTATTTCCCATTATCAATCACTTCTCCATGTAATGCAATTGAAATGTATATTCAACATGCGTGATTTAACATGCTACTAATTAGCTACATTAAACAGCCTTTACTTTACAACTTCACAACTCCCATGGTCTCTGGAACAAATTATATTATGTAAAAAGATAATATTAGTATACTGGAAAGGAATGTTCTTTTATTTACATGGTATGATTATTTTTACGTCAATGTTTTATTTTTCTTTGACACAAATATTTTATCCATTTCCTCAGTACCTTTTACTTTTGTAATCTCTATCACAAAACTGATTGAATTATGTTGCACATCTTGCATTTCCTTTGCTTTTTCAGTCTTATAGCAGAAGCTGAAACAATTGATTGCAGTCTTTCTCTACTTGCTCTCTGCTTCTTACATTTATTGTAAATCTCATTTATAGAGTTTAGTGTGGTTTGGTTTGCGTCAGAGCCATCCATTATTTCGAGATGCTTTTCTGAGCACTTCTGAGCACCCTTCATTTCAGGAAAAAGTATGAAAAGGACAGTGATGGACCACTTGATTGTGCCTTCTAGATTCTATAGGAATCTTCTCAAGATCATTCCTGCCACTTGAAAGCATTAACATAAACACAACAAGTTCTGTGCCAAACAACCACTATTATTGTATTAGAATACTGCAATATTTTGCATAAATACTGTGTTAGTGTGCCACTGATAGTGTATTATCAATGTTTTTGAGCATGGCATATAATAAAAATAACTGCAAGTATAAGTATCTTTCTTAATTGAATACTGTCCTAGATTTCCAATAACATTTTTCTTTATGTTTTCTTTTTCTTAATGAACGTGTGTCTGCCCGTCTTTATTACTGAGTTACAAAAGACTAAAGACACAGTCCAGAAAACAGAAAATAAACCTGATCAACTATTTTCTGATACTTTACTTTTACATTAATTGTGGTTACAACTCCTACTTTATTCAACATATTGAATTAAAAAAAATAAGTTATGCTTATGGAACATAATCTTTCTATGACTATGTCATATTAAGACTACAGAATGTGATCTTCCCTTTGAATTAAAGTGATTCTTTTTCTGCAGAAATGTATCCTCCTGATGCTTTTGATTACCTTCAAGAAAAAAACCTATTTTATTTCAGTGCAGCGGAATGGATCTAAGATAAACGTTGCTCTGCAGCTCTTCTCCTGACAAAAGATTTGGCTTCCATAAAAAATTCTAGGCATATTTAAAGAGACAGAATTTTAAGTCCAGTAGGATGCTATTTACATTCATTTCATCAAAGAATATTGCTAGTGGTCACATTTGAAACAGTCATTGCTGTACAGAGAAGAATATCATTTAGTTTCAAATTCTTATTTGAACAGTATAAATTTAGCTTGTGTTGAGAATTTAAATAGTATTCTCAATTACATTAAAAATCTTAAAAGGTACAAATACAAAGCTACAACAGATTCAGAGATTCAATTCAATCTGAATCACCTTTTTTTGTTTGTTTATTTATTTTCTTCAAGAAAAGACCCCCATGTCAAATAATTAATATCATAGGAATAACACAAAAAATCTGCTGATGGAAGGCAGCACATGCAGGTCTTAATTTCTGAATTATGGTGGTGTAATTGCAATCAGTTTGATCCCACAGATGTTTAAAACAATACATGTGCTCAGAGGGGTGGGGAGAGCCAGACAAAGGTTTGTCTTTTCGTATGATCCAGAGTATAAATGTGCAGCACTTGATAGCTTTAGAGAGGGGGAAAACGGGAGAGAAAGATATCTCAGGTCTTTACCAAGATCCTGTAAAACCTTTTGCTTCTCTATATTTTGAAATAGATCTCAGATAGAGAAACAGGCCAAAAGACATAAAATGCAACTGGCATCTTGATTTCTTCATACAGTCATATTATTCCTAATCTGTGTGGTAACTCCAATAACAACTAGGACAACAAAATTCTTTATTTTTAAATCTTCCTATTCACTATTTTAAAAATACTGCTAACTCCCCTTAAGAAGGGGACTAGGGCAGGTTTTACCCCTCAGATCACCACTATATCATAAATCTTACATTTTTCTTATGTTTGTTTGCTTTTATTCACCTTCACCAGCTTTTAAACTATCGTGCTTGACAGAGATCCGTTTAGAAGTAGGTCCTACGTAAAGACTAGCACTTGTCTTTGTTACAATCTCCCCTCAAGTTATTTCTTAGACTTATACAGTCTTTCCTCAGGTTTTTTTCCTTTGTTAAGAGGAAGTGACACCAGCTTATACACACCTGCACAGGAGCTACATCCCTCTTCCTTTCTCAGAACTCTTCCTCTTACAGAAGGTGATATATGGTGTCATATGAATGATGTCTTCTTCCACAAAAGTCCGGACACCATAACCACATTCATGCTCAGAAATTAGAAAATTTGGAGAACAGTCTGTTCTCTTATTATTGGGGGGTTTTTTCTGGTGTTTAATTTTCTTTCTTACTTTTTCCTTCTGCTATGAAACCTGAAGCAATATACTATAGCTAAAGTATCTAACTGTAAACCTATCTTACTTTTTTCATGATTTTTAATCACTGTTTATACCACAGTAGAACAGAAAACGTAGTCACAACCTCTGATTTGAAATTATTGAAAATTATTATGACTCCTTTCTTATCCAAGAATTTTGGCTGCTAGTACAAATGAAAAAACATTGACTGATAAATCAAAAAGTAAATTCCTAAAAGATCCAAAACATTGATGGTTTTGCCTGCAGGCAAACAGAAATAGTACTTTCAGTCATGCATTCACTTTAAATCTTGACAGCCTGAGCCTTATTCCTATCCCTTATTACATGTGAGATTTCTACCTTTTATTATTGTATGGATTCTTGCATTTAATTTAAGAAATAAACAGTTTGGATTCAGCATGTTATCTTCCATATGAAGATGATATCTTCTGTAGGTATTCTGCTGTGTTTCAGTTAGGTTAAAAAGAAGAGAATAATGCCTTCAACATATTTAAGAAAAAATCAGAAACTGATACCATGGTGCCTTTTCTACATTTGAATGTTAGTGAAGAAGGCATCATGGAAATAGCATCCAGATTTGCAGACACTGCTGTTCAGAAACTGTCATTAAGTCTTAGAAGTAAGGACATAGGGTTCATGACAGAGAATAGAGAAGAGCCTGTCCTGGCATTGCAGATGAACAGCAGAATTCTTCGTTTTCAGGAATTTACTAAACCTTTAATTGCTGCAGTAATCAGAGATGCAGAACGCTGTGCTTCAGAGAGCCACTTAGTGGACTTGCGATTAGGTATTGGTTCTCACATAATGTAACACCTCTAATTATGTAGAAGGCTGTAATTTAGTCTGGGAGCTGCTGGTGTACTGCAAGGGCACCATTTAGGTGGCTTACAAAGAGCAACAGAAATATGATGCTGGGTTATAAATTTCACACTCTATGAATAAATAAGGAAGGTTGGATAAATGAGAGATTATAACACATTTTAAAGGCTCATGAATTCTTAACAATGAAATTACCATGCAGGTTTATTTCTTGGTGAATATTGTTAGTCTTGGAGCATACTGTCTGAAAATATGTTACCCACCCTGCCAGAACTGATACTTAGTGCTGTTGATGCATAATATCAAATGCAATTTTATTTTTTAAAGAATAAGTTACAAATTGCATGCCTTCTGGCAAAAGCATTAGCTATTTTACTGAAAAATAAAAAATATATTCATAATCATATGTGATTTGAGTCCTAAGAAATGAGCATTTTCTAATACCTATTGGCATAAAAATGTATTTTGCATTTTTCAGGTTTGCATGAGTGAGATTATTCTAGGAAACAGCACAACAAACATGAATCCTACATTGTCAAAGAAGTGACCCTCCTGTAACTGCTTTAGAGCGTTGGTAGTGTCATTGAGGGAAAAAGGATATTAAGCCTCTACCCTTGGGATCCTCGAAGGCAGTGCCTGCATTAACCTTCATCTATTTGTGACTGCAAAGAGCCATGCAGCAAAGTAGTATTGATTGTCTGCATTAGATCAGTCAACACTGTTTTGTTCAACCCACCCTGATGAACCCATTCCAGATGTTTTTAGATCAGTACATATTGACCTGAGTGTTCTTACTCTGATTTAGAACAGAAGAGGGTCAGGTGAAATCAACTTCATGCAAAGAATGATTAAATCTGTGAGGAAAAGAACTCTAAGGCACACTACTTATATCACTATATTTTTCTCTAAATTCTTTGTTTCGTTTGGAGCATAGTTTTTTGCAAAAGTCAGCAACTAGCAAAAATCACAGGAAAAAGCAAATAAAAATTGACTGTGGCATGGAGTTATTTTCATTCTTCAAGATTTGATTCCTTTGTTTCTTGAACAAAAGTACCAAATTGATCACGTTTTCAGTTTGGGAAACTTTCAAGAATCTCACTATGAATCTGAGCGTGAATTACTTCATGACTGGAAACATCACATAGATGTGATGTATGGGTTAATCACAGTTTAACTTACCACTCTGTTTGGCAACAGGAGGCTTCTCTTGGATAGCATGGCAGGAAACTGGAATGCATAACTATCTTAGAGGGTTTTAAAATGTAGAGTCTGAGTCAATTTTACTCCAAGTCACAATTTAGTTTTGCTCAGACATACAACCAGGATTTATGTCAACTATGAGAATCTATGCCACTGTTTATGCTATCTTTGCAATTTTTGGATTCATAAAGGAAGACGCAGTAAAATCTAACCTGCAAAATGAGATAAGATATAGCATTTAAATGACTTAGAGCTTTTAGGTTTCCCTCTCTTCTTGCTGCCTAAAATTTAGGCTGCTCATTAATGAGTATTAGAAACTACTTCTTTTTTTCCTCTAGTTCCCCTTAGTTCTTCATGCTACCCTTTCCTACCACACCCCCATAACCCTTCCATCCCATGTTAAAACAGTAATACATTCGGTATCCAATATGGCAATGTACATTTGTATTGGTATATCAAAACCAACTTTTGCAGATGCTGGTTTATGTCTCATCCTAGCCTCTTGCTGCTGTGAAAATTAGTACAGGGAAGAGGTAGTCTCTTTAAAGTAGGGAAAGATACCTTTTATCCAGTTTTTCAACTGTCAGACTTCAAGAATAACTCCAAACAAATTATTAGCTACATTCTACTAACTAATGGCTAAAAGGTTATCTATTCTAAATACTCATGGGGTAAACAATCCTAGAGGCCCTGAAACTCGTACTTATGTCAAGAATTTCATGTTTACAAATGAAGTGAGAAGATACAGATTTTACTAGGAAACTAGCTAAATTTGGGCTTGTGCTATGTACATCTGATACATCTGGTACATGTGCTACACATCAGTACAGGCTGACACCAGGAATTGTTGACAACATCCTGTGCTATGTGTTCCCTCAAAATCTTTTCCTGCCTATAGCACTATGGCACTACCCTGTCATGGGGTTAGGTGCTAAGTAGAACTGCTAAATAAAATGTACTGGATCAACAGTCAGTGATTTTTATGGGGTTAAAAAAAAATTAGAATAAAATAAAATTTAATTTAATTAATTTAAAAAATCTTGCACATGTTTTCTGTAATCCAGACATATAAAATATTTTAAAATTATGTGAGATATATATATGTGTGTATATATATATATATATGCTGGGCCAAATATTCCATTTATTTCACTTCAAAACACTGAAAAGACTAAAGACACCTCCATCTTGCAACGTATTGAATGAAAAGTAAGTGCGTGAATGTAAACCAAATCCAAGGGTAAGCAGAAACATTCCTAGACAGAAAAAGCTCAAACCAAACTCTCTCATGGGGATCAACCATAATTTCAGTTTTCTCTATCACCAGAAATTAAACTGTGTAAGGTCCATATCACCTACAGATGCCTTGGGACGTTAACTTCTGGGTGCAACTTTTTCCTCATGGACGCAGGGAAAAGCTGATGCTTCAAGAAGTGATCTAAGTTATTCTCAATGTTAAATAATTAACCTTGCCACAAGTCACAAAATATTAGAAAAAAATGTATCTTTTTTAATCAGTCAGAATGTGTAATGTGTTGTGATACTTTCTTAAGGGACTAAATATGTATTATACATCTGTTAAGGATTATGTGTAGATCTGCAGAGAGTCTGGTAGCCAAAGGGATAATCTTTTTTGATAATCTGTTTATCCCCAGAGTGCTTACTACTGTAGTAGCTTTCTTATTGAATAAATTCTTCAGTAATTAGTAAAATTTAGTTTTAGTAGTTTTGAATATTCCAGTTGTGAACTTTGATTAACTATGATCTGAGACTAGAAGAGAGGAAGCTTGTGTTGATTAAAGGACACTTCTCAATCAGCTCTGAGGAAAGATATTTTAATATGTCCCCATAACTAGCAGTCTCCTGTTACTCTCTTGAAACATTTTTTTGCAGTACCTAGTCAGTTGTCCTTCATCTCATATATGTGTAAAATAGTTCTTGTTCTCAAATTCTCACACTGATTTTCTTTTTTAAATTTCATTACATTGAAATATGACTAATTCTTTAATTTATAAAAAAACCCAGATTTTAATTTTAATCACTGGATGATTAAAAAACAGCTTTTTGGTACCTATTTTGCACGCAGTCACTTTTCTTTGTTCAAATAATTTATGCAAACCAAAACTAAATAAAGCATAACACTGAGTGCTCCTATTATTTAATGTGTCCCTCTTTCCCATTGGCATAATTCTTTGTGCATGCTCATGCTGGGATTAGATTGTATTTTCTCAGTTTGATTTGAGACACATATCAAGAGCTTTAAAAATGAGACTAAGTCTTGCCTATGACCTGTCTTACCTTTTATCCACCAAGTCAGTTACCACATCAAAGGACTAAGTTTGCTCTGAGAAATGATACTCTGAGTTTGCAGTACGTTAGTTTACATCCGTGGTTTGAGTGATGTATTTTATTTTGTACTAGAATTTTTATGTTTCAATAAATAACGGAAGCATTTAGCTCTGTGAAATACAACTTCTCGAGGCACTGTGAAAACTAATACACAGTATTTGACATTATGCAATATTCATGAAAACAACAGTTGGTTGTTGTTTTTCTAATCAGAGTCATCAATTGCAATGTCAACCACCAGATGGGAGTGGAAGTTATTAAATTTATTAGGACCAATTGTAGAAGTTGACATAAACCTGTAAATTATTCTTCCATTCCCTCTGCTTCTGAAACACTTCTGATAGATCTTCTATACAATTGTTCTACCATTTATTTGTTCCAGAATATGACAGTGTTTCTTGATAAAGCTTGCCAACATTTACAAAGATATTTATGAGAGCTTCAGAAGACAAAATGAGTTTCTTACCTAATTCTATTTGACAGTGGTTACTGCCAATGTCCAGGAAAATTATCTTGAGTAGAAATAAAGTCACAGAAGCCAGAAAGGAAGGATTAGCTAGTGTACACCAGCAATTGCTCATGCACATGCTTTAAAAAGAAAGAAATTAGATGACAATATATAACACTGCTCAAAAAGTTCAGAAGTTTTTTGATCACTTCAAACCACAAACTTAACATTCAGAGAAAAAGACATGCATGTTTGATTACTGTGAATGGCAACCCAAGTTTCTTTTGAAAGGTCCCTTGAGTTGTTCTTGTCATTTTAAAATTTAATGCATTGATAAATAGGGTGAGCCATAAATTGGAATATTCTTTCACTACACATATTTCTGCTATATCTTTGGTCCTGCTAAATCTTTGGTTCCTAAAGCTGTACAGTGCAAAAAAGACATATTTGACGGGTAAATAAGTCAGCCATATTAGTCAGTCAAAATATACATCAACACTATACTCAAGTCCAAAATACTTTTCAGTTGTCCTGATTTTCTTATATGGCTTAAATAAAAATGTTTTCAATCTCCTTGAAAATTGCAGTCACTATTCATGCATTTTATAGTCAAAGAGAAAATGTGTGATGTCAGCAATTCACACTCAGATAATCCTCCTCGGGAATTCTGATATAAAGGTTGTAATCTAAAATGATGACTCATCTAAAAAAATGTTGGTCCCTGACCCCTTTCTCTGATTCAGGGCAGACAGTTTTGTTTTTTCAAGAAGTCAGGATAAGAATCCTAACAAATTCCTTAAATTCCATGTGGTTTTCCTACTAAGTGCTTAAAGATGAAATTTTGTGACCACCCCAAGGAAGAATATATTGATTCATAAATAATTACCTTAGAGAATGCTTGACTAAAATCCATTTGCTTGCATACTGCATTGATATTGTTAGAAATGTTATTCACTTTGTCCTGCAAACAGTTTTGGGAAGGAGAAGAGAGGATTCTTTGACAAGAAATTATATAGATTTATGTATCTTGAGTCAGGCTTCAAATGCAGAAAAAGTCTTGCCTGTAATCTTAATAGGACATAATCATTAATAGGACATGCAAGGAAAGTAGAATTTACTTTGGGATCTTCCTGTCATTGCATTATTTGTTTACAAGTCAAAGAGAAATTCACACACCCTTAGTCCAGTCGTGTCTCCCTGTATGTTTGTCTGCAAACCTTGAAAATTTTTCCCTCTGGAGGTTCACTCCATGTCAAAGATAGAATTGAGATAATTTCCATTTATATAAGAAAACTTAGCAGCAAAGAAAACAACAAAATGCGCAATTGGGTTAATCAGACCTTGTAAAGTATTTCTCCAAGACAGGTTGCAATTTGAATAACACTAAATGTGAAATTTGTAGGGTCCTTATTTTAAACACAGTGTGACAGTACAGTAGCATATCAATGGGTAGTAATGAATTGCCTGGGCCTGTTCAGTTTACAGTGACTGATTTTAATTGAGCAACTTGCATAGCGTAAAAATTCTTTTTCCTCCTGCAAAACTTATCTATTATATGTGGATAAGGAAGTCAGACCTTTCAGAAAATCTTAGTTCAGAATCAAAATGAAACAGAACCTCACTCTGCCATGTCCCAGTCATGCTACTGATTAGCCTCTCTCCTCCCTATCCAAACTGATATATTGCCTTGGCATATTGACAAACTGATCTTTTCTGATGGGAAAACCATTTCAGGAAAGTAAGAAAAAATCTCAATCTCTTCTGCTTCACTCCCATTCCTACATAATTAAAACATACTTCCCTTTGTTTACTGTCCAAATTGGTATTTCTTGCACAATCAATATATTTTTGCAAAGAAGACAGTTTCTGTTTTAAGATTTTTCCTGGAGGTGTATGAGAACCCTTCTCTAAACTTACCAGGATTACTCTCTGCAATATCATATTTCATTATGCAAAAATTCCTCAAAACTCTGGAAAATTCAGTGTACATTAGGTTGAAAAGAAAGGTAAAAAGTTTTTTGTATTGATAAATGTCACCAGTAAAGATGATATAGGATGTTATTTCATATTGTGTTGCAGTTTTGAACCTTTATAATAATTTGCCATATACTGAATTACCAAATAAAAGGCCAACAGATAATTGTATTCCTTTACTATGAGGAACACTTGGACTAATTAAAAGTAATGCAGCAAATTATCTAAAACCATTTAGTCAAATAGAGAGAGAGGTCAAACCTAGGGCAGCACTATTTAAATCAAATTGAATTCCAGCTTGAGAATGGACTTCAAATAGATTTTTAATAGCAGTATTTTGTCCACAGGACATTCTATCACACACTTTTTGTTTTCAAGTAAAATCCACCAGAATGTCCTCCATCAGGATAGTGCCAGGTCTCTCTTGATTACAAAAGTTCTGTATTATGAAGTATGCAAGTATGTTCTGGAGATTTCATTCTTTGCTCATCTTGCTTATAGTTAATCTCTCCAGCCAAACACTGAGTGCTTCCTCTGACTGATTCATTTCATTAAGCAGAAAAACAGGAAATAAAAGAGTAACACTAGTGCACAGAACCTGCAGGAGAGGGATGAAAGCCCGCTTGAAGAGCCCTGTCATTTTATTGCTCTCTGACAGCACTGCCTAAGCACTGAGAATGCCAAGCTGAGATTTTCTTGGGACTTCCCGAGATAAGTATCCCCCTGACCACAAGAACATGCAGCTTTGGGCTTCTACTGTGCTTCTAGGTGTATGCAAAGCCATCAGTATTTCCTCTTCACACATGGATTTCAACACCAGAAAGAAATGGAACAGTGGGCTACAGTCATTAGGACAACAGAAAAGGGACTATGTTTTCAATATATTTTGGATTTGAGATGATGATAATAACTAAACTGGTCTATTGGTTTGTAAGCTTTTTGCACAAAACCTTTGCTGAATGAGTAATAACTGCAACAGTACTCATTTTTTTACAAAAAGGAATTTCATGAAGCTTTTTTCTTAAAGCATTTATTACTTACAAAACCTTTGTTTACAATTATAATTGTTTAAAATTAATTATATTTCACATATTTTATTGTGGGACTAAATTGGTTTCAGATTCATTAATGAAATGTTCAGTTCCACACATGACATGCTTTGTTTTATTACAACCAATTTTCTTAAAGGCTACAAAGAGATATTAATGACCTGGGTGTTTATTTACTGCTTCCTAACACGGTATGCTCAGTGGGAATCATCACAACAGAATATTTTTGTATGTCATGTAACCACTCAAATTTACTCAGCTGTGAATATGCTTTAAATGTATTTATAAAAGATCCTAAAATCACATACTAATGGTCCTGTCAAGCAGCTGATATTAGTAAATTCACTGAAGCCAGAACACACTGAAAAAATAAGGTCAACCTGTTGCAAATACCAGAGCAGGAGCACTGCCTGATAACATAGATGAGGAATCTTATATCTATCCTGGCTGGATGGAAACTACTAGTAAAAGAGGCTCCTGCCAGTGTGCAGGTGGTGCATCTTCTCACAGTGACAGCAGCACCAGCAGGGAGTGGGAGAGCACTTTTAACCACTGGGTTCAGGACTGGGCGTGATTCTGGATCTACCAAACCAGTGACATGCAGATCCAGCACAAGGCTGATTCTGGTAAATGGGACAGAAATTCTCATCATGATGAAGTGATCGTGTCATATAGGCATAGGACGATGGAAAACAGGAAAAAAAAAAAAAAAGTGTATGTTAAAAGTTAAATCCTGGCCATCATGAAAAAAAATGTTACATAAAGAACAAAGTACTTCTTATTCACTGTAGCCATTCCATGCAAATATCTATCTACACAAGTTATCTGAATCCATGAAATTTAAAGGGCCTAGGTGTGCTGCTTTGTAGATATTTGATTTCTAGACTAAAGTTCCGTTAGGTAAATGGGATTTTTTCAGAGTTAAGCCCTTAGTAAAATGAATCAGACCCTTCTATTCATGTTAAATTGTGTCATTAAATAAACTGGATACTGAGAATGGCTGATTTAAATTCATTGTATAATTGTTTGTAAACAAAATAGATACATATATTTAAAACTTTTGTTATTTACTTGACAGACTTGAATCAAAGGAGCCTTTCCTGTCGGTTGGGTAAGTAGGAATGTGTATATTTTAATGGATATTTATATACTCAACAACCATACAATATAATTTATGAGATTATGTTGAGCATAAACATCCCATTTTGACATTATGGTTATTTACTATACTTGAGATTAGAAAACATAGGTTTTAGTCAATAAAGTCAGCAGTCATGGATATTTTCCTTCTCACAAAAAAAACTAAGTACATTTTGCCTTTATTGACTAAAGGAAACTTACACTAAAATAAATGTTGCATTAAAAGGTAGCTGGTTTATTAATTTATTTTCACTGACTTTATTCAGAAACCATTCTAAATATCATCTATACCACTCACCTAAAGCATGAAAAAATAATTGATAGTGTTCTTTAAAAAAAACCTGTGATACTTCAATTATAGAAATAAAATTGAATATATGAAATAGAAAAAAATTCCCATTTTTAGACTATTTATAGATCACTGCACTGGTTTGCATATTTCAACCATTGTCTTCAGTTCCATGACCACTCAAACAGTTATATGTTCTCTACGTGAAAATGATAATGCATCATTCTAAACAAATTATTTTTAAATGTGTCTTAGTTTTAAAAAGTACCACTCTTTTATAAAATGTAGACTAACATATGTATTAGAGGTAATTATCTGTAATTAACTTCTGAGTTGGAATTTCACTTTTCCTTTCAGCTTCTTTCTTTAAAACTTTCCTAAGAATCCTAACAGTCTCCCTGTTTTCCTTCAGAACTGTATCTTTTTATTGTGTCTTCACTCTCATTTTCCTCTGCTCACACCATACTTTGTGCTATCAAGAATATAAACTGCAGACAAATGATCCTGTACAAAATATCTATTTAAGGGTTAATTCTACCATGTAATTATCAGTAACTTCCAAATTGTTGTACTAACTGCAGAACTAAAAGTCAACTTCAAATTCTGAAGTGTGAATTAAAGCTAACAAGCAAAAAAGCATGTAAATTATGATCAAAAGAACTCAGCAAATTAGCATAAGCAGGACTGAGATATGTCTTGCTTTCTCTTCTGTAGCATAAAGGAACTTTGGTTTGTTTGAGTACATTTTGAATTAATTGCTTGCCATTTCTACTTTCTACCAACTCAAAATTATCAGGAAATAATTGGAGGGGGTGTAGAGGGTGCACTGCTCTTGCTTTGCATGCTTTGAAATGTCCAAATTCATTATCAAATTCAGTCCCTTCTGTTATTAACTTTCATTACTCCAATTTGTAATTTGTCCAATTGAGTTGGTTTTCCACTCCACTCTCCTAATGAAGTGATTACCTGAAAATCCCAACTTTAAAATTAAAAAAGAAGTTGCATGTCATTGTGGTTGAGGAGCAAAGTTGAAAGTATAAAAATCCAGGAAGCAAATAAAAAGGACAATATTAACAGATACGTTATCATTTGCCAGGAAATAATAAATCTGATTTCTGTAGTTCTTATCATGATCTTAAGAATCATGTTGGCAATTTTAGCATATTTGGGGATGTCTGCCTAGGAGGAAGTGTTGTGGTTTGGGTTTGGGTTTGTTTCCATATGAGCTGATTGGTGGCCACTATGTAAATCCACATTGCATCCACATAGTTATCAGATGTGACTTTGTCACTAAAATTGGCAATTCTAATCTGCACAAACAGACTTAGCTTTTTTCCAGAACCTTTCAGAAGTTTGCCTGTAATATACTTTAATTCTTTTATGCAAGGTAATAATAATGAAGAAAGATAAAACCTTCCAAAATTGTTCCCTGTTTGCTACTTTTGCCTTTTACTTCTGTATTTCTTTCACCCCCAAGGAGGGCATCAGAGGGTTAGACCACCATATTCTGAGGAGGGGCCCAACTTCCACCTGCTCGGTGCTACGCCAAAGAGATGTTCCTCCTAGTTCCACAAAAACTGGGGAGTTCTTTTTTACAGAGAATACACCAGCACCTGTATTTAAAGTTTTAACCCAGACAGCTGCAAACACCAGGCTTTTAAAATACAGTAATGTTTACAGAAGAAATGCTGACTTAACCATAATTAAACTAACACATAGGTGCCCTTAACGGCTCTTGCAGCCAGAGTTGGTCAAAACACCAATCTAAATTACTTTGGCTGACTACAGATGGCTTGATCCTGTGCACCAGTCTCCCATTCATCTATCCTCTGCAACAGAGATTTGTTTCCACATTTTCATTATACTGCCTGCAGGACCTAATTAAGCTTTTTCATTTTGCTGTGCCTAAGCATACAACTTCTTGGTGCTTTTCCATTGCTAATTGTTTTGGCAGGGGAAGGGAACACGAAGTGTTGTGACCTAAGACCTCAAGGTTCCCACAGGTTGTTGAGCTCTGCATGTATGTGCAGCGCTGCAATCTTCCCATAAGAGATCCCAGAAAGGAAAATTGGTTGATAAAATGTTGCATTCTTTCCCCACTCTCAGAAAGCAGCCAGAGAGAAGCAGACTCCAGCTCTTGCTGTTGTATTTTGTGTCTCGAATGTAGGGAGAGAACAGCTCCTGTACTCCCTTGGTAAAGGCAATTCCATTTTTCCTTCTTTCTATGCAAAGTGCATAGTAAAGAAGAAAAATCCCCTCTCCTTTACTCCCTGTGCAAGACAAGAGTGTAATCTGCCACTGAAGCGATAGTAACATCTTTAATGAAAGTCTCTAATGGTAGCATTCAGGAGTAAAAATTCATCAAGAATACAATCTATTCAGATAAGAGTACCTGAATGCAATATTATCATTTTGGGCTAAAGAACAAAGTTGAATTTGCAATTTATGTTGTCTTCCTTTTCCTCCTAGAGGTGAAGATAAAATCTTTAGGGAAGGCTGAGGTATTTGTTAGTGCTGAATGCTGAATAATAACCTGTAAGGGCACAGAATGCTTCTCTCCAGAAATGTTATTTCCACACTTTTTAGGCTTCGTGTTCATATTCAGCATGAGCAAGACCAAGAGATGTCTGGACTTTCTTTCCTCTTCATGTTATATAGCATTCATATTCTATAGCATTCATGTTCATGTAGGTTTAGTATAAAAAAGAAGTCATGCAAATGCTCAGAGTACCTGGAAGACTTTAATAACAGAGGTAAGAGTTATAGTAAAAATCCACCAAAAATGTATCAAATTGACTTCATTCAGAAATTTAAATCTGATTCAATCCATTCTCTGATTTTTTCAATCTTTTTTTTTTAATTGATTGTTTGCTATAAGCACTATAAATTTAGGTGGAAAGACCAGAAAGAAACATAAGTGAAAATTAATGCATTGTATACATTTATTTAATGATGAATTGTTGTCAGTCATGGAAAAAAGAAGAGAGATACAATTAAAATTGGCACTATGTAATGCATTTTTTTGCATTCTTAGTGAAAACACTAGAAGTCTCTATGAACTACTACTTTCATCACCAAGGTCCTGTTTCTAGAAAGTATTTGACAGTAGAAAACACTGAAAAGCCAAGCTTTTTCTGAATAACATTTTAATCCCAGTAACTTTCAAAGTTAGGTACTTACTTCTACAAGAGACAGAGTAATTTTGGTGGGCTCAGATTCTTGCAGGAACTTAGAAAAGCTTCTAAAATACAAAAAGTAACATTTGTTAATTTTCTTCCAGAAGAATAGTTCTAAGATACATTGAATAACTTGAATTTGTCACTCACATTTCTTCCTCTTGCTTATTAGTATTTTCTTTTCTGCAAAGGCATTCTGCAGATCTATAGGAAATTCTGCTCTGATACATTGGTTTGTGTGATCCCATCCTGCAGAAGTGAGATAGTTTAAATAAAAGCCTAGTCTTTGCAGGGTCTGTTAGGATAATACTCAGTCCACTTCCAAAATATGCAAGTTTTTTCAATTCACAGTCAGTTTTTGTGGGGGGTTGGTTTGTTGTTGATTTTTAGTGGACAATAGGTTGTAAGGCACAAATCAGAGTGTAGCCACAGAGTATCCTCTGTAACAAATTCCATCACTCTTGTTCCTCATCCTGGTTATCAGGTAGCACCAGCGAAAGGAGCAAACACTGTTCCTGCTGTTCCTTCCCAGCTTCTGGGGAGAGAGAGCTAAAACAATGATTTCCCTTCAGCAGAGGAAAAATACAAAAAGAGGAGATACTAGACTCATTTTGCTCTTTTATTAGGACACCAATAAAACTACCAAACAGAACATAATCTTGTACCTCTCATCCATATTCAGGCCAGGTACTCAGGAGCTGTTTTCATGAAAAGCATGGGAGGACTGAACACACTTGACAATTATTTCTACTCACTGCTTAGACCGAGGCAGTAATTTCTTATGCTTAAAACCCCCTGGGCTCTCTGACTTAGGCAGGCAGTAGCAGATCTTCTGCTTTTGCAGAGAACACACTTTAAAACAACCAACTCTTTGATTACCTGTGAGTTTAGCCTGGAGGCATGAGGCACAAGTCAGGGTTCTGCAAAGGCTGTTTACTGGGTGAGGCTTTCGGGGTGGTCACAGAGAGACAGGAGGGATCTGAGGGATGACAGCACATATGGATACCTGTGGAGGATACTGAGAATCTTTACCATTTAATTTCAGGTGGTATTACTGACATACTTCTCTTCCAATTTTCCAAAACCCACAAGGCTTAACCTTTTCTATAATTGCCTACTTTCCATTATTTTAGGACTCTGAAACAGGCATGAATACAGCTATTTTATAAATTTATAAATTCTTTTTTTTTTTTTGGCTTGAGGCTCTCTCACAAGATGTGGTTACAAAACCACAGTAATAATAATGTTGGTCCATTGTTGTGACTGAATTTTTCAGTGGCTTTGTGACATTACTCAGTGTTTAAAGATCGTAGATTATGCACTTTTTCTACTGATCTGCAATCTAAATCTAATTATTTTATGGTTTTCCTATTTGCCTAATTTTTTCATTCTGCATCACTTCCACTTTCTCACACAGAGCAATATATATATTCCATAGAAAACAGACTAATGGTTTTAGCCAAAAAATGTTACTTGCCTAATTCCTAACTCCTAAATTAACTGTCACTTGCAAAAAACTCAACAGATGTTCACCTTAAATTCTTTTTCCCCTCTCTGACATTAATAATATCAGTAAAAATGCTCTTCATAATTGGGAAAAGCAAAAGCATCAGATCATTCTTTTTCTCTTCCGGTTATTCTGTTTCCCTTTCCCTTTTTTTAACTGTCTATTATTTGTCTTCCAAGACTTTCCTTTCACTAACAATTCTAGAAAAACTATGCATAGCCATACAAAATGTGTGTTGGGTTAATGATGAACAATTTCTCAGTGCTGAATATTTGTACTCTCATCTATGTACCAGATAGGTGGGAGGTTTTCTAGAGGTGGGAAAATTATGCACAAGAGAATGTTCTGAAGGAAATTCAGGAGGCTGAAATATTCAGGGAGTGTAAGAATGAAAAGAAATGTGGGACCATAAGAATAGAGAGGAAAGTCGAGGGGAAAGGACAACACAAAGAAACAAAATGGGAGATATTTTCTTGCAGTGGAAGATGGAGGGAGGAGGAAGAACAGTATTTGCCAGGCATGCGCCCTGACTGTGGAACAAAAGAATTTATATCAAATTAGCTTGTTTCTTCCCAAACAGCAGTGACTGAACCATGAGTTATAGAAAATAGTGTTTGAAAAGGCCTATGCTAGCAGGATTTGTATTTCCTGTTTCTGAGATATCAACATAGCATCTTGCCCCAGCAGTCTATATGGACTTCTGTGAATATTTAGTATGGATAAGATTACTGTGGCAGGCTAACAGGCATGTGCAGAAATATCATGAGACCTAGCTCCCCACTCACAACATATCTGAAAATTGAGACAGTTTTTCATCCTCTTTATAGCTGTTGCATATGAAAGACTTTATTTATTTTTGCAAGTTTCCAGATCATTAGAAAGAAGTTTTATTTCAATATCTTCCCCTTGATAGATATATTGAAAGATATAATAATTCTGAAGTTTTATATTTTGAGTTTCAATTCCCTATAATGCTGTACAAACCAGTCAGCCTATGTCTACCCCTTGCTCTTCTGCATCTATTTCTGTTACTATTTTTGTATGACAGTAACAATTGAAACTCTTCTTAATATTAAGTTCTTAGAATGCTAGACCTTATACAAAATATTCGGAGGGAATCTGATGGCTAATCCCTCTGATTCCACACTTGAAATAAGTTTGATCTTTTTCACCAGAAACTGAAATTTGAGACTGATCCACCTAACCTAACCTCTAACTTGCACTTGAGCTACTAGAGAAAGATATGCTTAAAAGACCAAACCCCAGAAAGACAGACAGTGCTGCTCTGTGAGCCTTTACTTGACAGTCCGCTTCCTTCTGCAGAAATACAGTTGGCAGCTCCTTGATAAAGAGATTTCTTCTTTGCAGTTCGACCAACCATGATTATAGCAATCAGTCAGTGGACTTGCTTCAAAAGTTATTGCTCCACACCAGTCTGTGTATGCATTGGCTTTCTAAACTGTACAATTAGGAGAAAGAGTTTGGACAGTGCAGAAAGAGGCACATCAGAAAGAAACATTGCTTATGCAGAGAAAATTGGAATTTTCCTATGTCTCTTTCATGTTTGTTAGAGATTTTTAAGAAGATAGCTTCAGGCTAGGAGTTATTGTCTTTAGTGTTGCTCTGTTAATCACCTTGTGTGTGATTCTAAGGAACAACTATTAGTATCTTGCTTTACTGGATCATTCTGCTGTGCATTAGCATATTGTAGTATAACCCTAATTTGAAATAAAATCACAGTATGTCCTGATATTAGGCAAGCTTTCAACTAGTAAAATGAATTGCATTATAGGTTGTCTTCCACAAATTTATCTTGGTCTGAGATTTGACCTTGTTTATAAACCACTTTCCTACTACATTGGTATAATGACTTTAAACATCACAATTTAAAAAGAAGCACGACTGTGTCAATGGTATTTATGATCATATTCAATAGCCTCTGGCCCAAAGTGATGTTGATTTCAAGGGTCTTAATTTTACCTGTTTTGGTTTCAGTTTTTTGGGAGGTATTTTTGCGTAGTTCTAATTATGAACTGCAGTTCAAAAGCACTACGTAGCTATCCATTGGGTTTGGGGATTTTTTTATCTCAGGTTCAGGCTAGGTTCTTATAATTCTCACCAGTCTTCAAGCCAAAGTGCAACTTTTTCAACATTAGCCATACACATTCTAGAGGGGTTATACACACAGGTGTAGCAGGTTATAACAACTTTACTGCTGATGCAGCTCAAAAAAAAAGGGCCAGATTCTGCCTTGCCAATAGTAGGATAAGAGTTTTATTGCTAGCAGTTTTAATTACTGTCTTTCAAATTCTTTAATTTCTAAAGTCTTCAGCTTTGGTTCTGAAATCATTTAAGGATCAGCTTTGCTCAATAAAATTATATCCTTCACAATATATTAGGGTATAATTAAAAGTTGGAGAATAAGCCTTAAATGTGAAGTAAAAATAACAGATCATCATGCATAACCAACAACTGACAGTTGATATTATTATGACAGTGACTCTGTTGCTAATGCCGAAGATTTTATTTCATTTGAAAAGAATAAACTCATTTCCAACAAATATAGAGGGTTCTTTTTCTTTTCAGTTTCCTCTAATCCTGTATTAAAAAAAAAAAAAAAAAAAGAAGAAAAATAAAAACAACAGATCTAAAACCAAACAAACTTTCTGAGTTCTCCACACTTGAATGCTGTAACCCTTACTCTTGGGGATAAGGATGGAAGATTGAATCAGTTGCCATTCTGTACCCAGCTACTTTTATCAACTATTTTGATAACCACAGAGGTAGACACCAGAAAGTACTTTTAAGTCCCAACAATTATAAATTTTCATAGGATGACAGAAGGCTGGAATGGACCTTAAAGATCATCTATTTCCAGCTATTGCCACTCTCTACACCAGGTTGCTCAAAGCCCATCCAATCTGATCTTGAACACTTTCAGAGATGAAGCATCCACAACTTATCTGGGCAAACAATTCCACTGTCTCAACATCCCCACAGCAAATTTCTTTCTAATTTGAATCTATCCTCTTTCAGTTTGAAGCCATTCCCTCTTACCCTATCATGCAGTGACGTGCCTTTATCAAAAGTCCCTCTCCAGCCTTCTTGTAGGTCCCTTTAGGTACTGGAAGGCTGCTATGTGGTCTCCCCAGAGTCTTTTCTTCTTCAGGTTCAACAGCCCAAACTCTCTCATCCTGTCTTCATAGGAGAGGTGCTCCAGCCCTGTGATCATCTTCATGGCCCTCCTCTGGACTTGCTCCAACAGGTCCACACTCTTCTGATGTTGGGAACAAAGCTGGATGCAGTGCTCCACATGGGGTCTCATGAGATCAGAATAGAGGGGGAAGATCACCTCCCTCACCTGCTGGTCATGTTTCTTTCAATGAAGCCCAACATACGGTTGGCTTTGTGGGCTCTGGGCACTGCTGACTCATATTGAGTTTCTTTTCAACCAACACTCTGGATGCCTTTTGCCAGAAGCACTTATTCACTGGAAAGTACCTACTAGATATGGCCTTGTTTATTTTCTTGTCATCTAAATCAAGGGACAGAAAGCAAAGAGAGTTTTCCAGGCACACTATGAACAACAAATAGTCAAAATGAAAAATTACCAACTTTCAGACTGCATTTTTCATAAGAACTGTTTGTTCTGAACTATCTGAAAGTACCTAACACCTTCACAAAAATTAGAATCAATATACAAAGGAGGAAAACTGAAGCATTTCTCAAATAATCTAATTTGTACTGCAGATCTATCCTTTCTTGGTGTACAAATGGATATAGGATGGAAATGGAAGCTACATCTTCTGAGACAGTGAAGTTATTGAAACAAAACTGGAGCTCGTTATTGTGCCTTATATAGCAGTATTGTGCCAAAGTGTTCCCATTTCTTTCCCCAAAGATGGGGAAACCTGAGAGATATTGAATAAGGCTTTGTTTCCTTGCAAAATTAATCTTTTCACTTATACACACACACATATTAATCTTGGTTATACTTTAAATCTGGAATCAAGTTGATTTGTTTCCAAGCCAATCTCGTCTAGGTGTCAGCAGTTAGGTGTATTTCATGTTCTGGATGGCTCTTTATAAGCTATAAAACTGTCTTGCTGTGTAGAGCATTCACAGAAAAGTAAAATTCCAGCCATGTAATTGTACAAGGATGAGTAATGGCAATGTGGTTTTGCTGGGAGAAGGCAAAAATTATGCAAGGGGAGTTCACCAAGAAGGTAACAGAGTGGGAAGGAGGAGTCAGACAGAGAGACCTTAACAGTGTTCATTCCTTCACAGAATCTTGTGGTTTGGGAAGAGATGCTGGAAGCAATTCTCTGCACTAAATTGTTTTGGTAGCTTAATTCAATAGGCTATATAAAATGAAATTTAGTCTAAGGTGTGTTTGTATTGTTAACTTCAAATGTACTTTTCCCACAGTGGTAAACCACGTGAAATGAAACTTTCTTTAAATGTTTACTAGACATGGTGCAAAAGAGTGCAAGCAGAGTGCTCGTCTGTCAGGAACTGTGACCACATAATCCACAGAAAAACGTTACAGAAAATGGCAATAATGGAAGTGTAAACCTCCATGAGTTCTATTTTGTGCAAGTCATAGAATCACAGAATGGTTTGGCTTGGAAGGGACCTTAAGGATCATCTAGTTCCAATCTCCCCTGCCACAGGTAGGGGCAACTTCCACTAGATCAGATTGCTCAAGTATTAGTATTATGTTCTTAACAGTCAATAACAATCAGCTAATGAAATTTGCACATCTGCTGCAAGAAAGTCGGCAACATTTCAAACAGTGCAACTGCTCCTTGAAGTTTCAAACAGCAATATGAAGGATTCTCCAGGAGAAGTACTGCAACATCCAGCACAAGGGAAAAGACGAAGTTCACGTAAAATACGTACCGAATTCCCCAAATTTTCTGTGGGTTGGCTCTTTTCTTTTATTTTTTTTTTAAGATATAGAAGCCAGAGTGGAACATTAGTTCACAGTCAGTTCTGCTACCAAAATATTTGACAGAATCTACAACATGTGAATTTATAAAATGTGACTATTGTATTTTAAAGGAGCTTAGACATGGGAAAATCAAGTAAAACCTGAAGCCAAAAATGTAACCTGATTAAACTCTGCATGGAATACGCTCCTCAAAAAATCTTCCATGAGGGAGAGAGAAAATTATTAATACCTCATAGTGTTAGATGTCCTGACAGTGAACCAGGGAGTGGAGCAAGACCTTAGAATTTTGAGGTAGCCATAAAGAAATATGCCAAGCAGAGTAAAGCAGGAGAGTATCCAGACTGCAGTCTTCCATGCCATGGAAGGCAGGAGCACAACTGAAAGAAGAAACCTGAGGAAGATTCCACCCTAAGCAAAAAAGACAATCCTCACAAGAGACAGGCACAGAACCTCAGTTGTCGAGTTGGCTGACACTAGAAAAGTAGGCAAAAGAAACCAGTATGAGGATTCCCTAAAGGGGAAAAAGGCCTCTTAGTGTCAAACAACTTCTTGTAAATATGATATATAGAAAATTTTCAGCTAGACAATTCATACTTGCATCAGACCTGCATGACAAGAAAGCAGCAGCTCTTCCATATGTCCAACACTGTAAAGGGAAACTGCAATACCAGTATCATGACATGCCACCAGACTCTTTTGCCACATACTACACTCAAGTGAGTCATCTAGGACAAAAATCCTTTCACTTATGAGAATAAATATAATGAAAAAATCCAGACATATGTTTAAGAGAAATAAATATGATCCCTTGATTTCAACAGCTTTATTCTGTATTTACAATGAGGTAATTCAGACTGGTGACACTTGAATATCCTTCTGTAAATCAAAAGGCCTTTCCACTGATATTTTAGGAATTCCCTTGGTTTGTGACTTTTTGTTCCCTTACACAAAACAAATCTTGTTTTCTTCACAGTGTATGCAGAAAGTGAATGAACACAAGGTCTTCCAAAGCACTGAAGTATTAGGAATATTTGTCAGAATTCAAGGAAAATGTACTCAATATAGCACTAGTGTAGAGGATACACAGGTGGTTGTGTGATGCACACCCATCTCTGACCAGACTGGAATTGAATTCAGTTCTGTGTTCAGTTATAGAAGAATCTTCTTCTTATCAGATGCACTTCCCCTATCCATCTGCCATGGAAATTATTGCACAGTGGGTCAGGAGTACAAGAATGCTTTTGTAGATTCACAGTATCTGGTATCTTCATTTATATTGTAACTTCAAGTGCAAAGCATGGTCTTGGGAAAACAATCAGTATGTCTTGTCTTCACAAGCTGTTCTCAGTATACTGAAAGTTCTGTCTCTTTCACATCTCCATTTTGCTGCTTTAAACCTTGAGTTGCTCAATCCAAAATAATTAAATTGCATCAGTAAACTTAATGTAAATGAGAACACAAATTTAATTTAAGCCTTTTGACAGCTTGAAAAGTGGAGAGGAAAGCATGTGATGCAATTTTCTAGATTTTTTTTTCTTTTACATGAACTCTGACATCGTCACATTGTACTTGATTAATCTTTGGTGAACTGTGCTTCTTATGTTTCATTCAGTGCTTCTAAGACAGCTTCTCTGAGAAGTACATAAAGTTTCAGAGATCTGTTTTTGTAATCTTAAATAGTCTTTCAGCTCCAGTGTTACCACTACGATTTTAATTTAATCTGCTGTTCAGTGAATTGCTGTGGAAACAATAAATGCATCACTTAATCCTATGCCTGTCAATGACAGTCTGCTGGAGTTGTCAAACCATGTCAAATGACACTCCTTCAATGTATACAATATTACTAACAAATTGGATAATCAATCACATGTGTGTGGTTTGACAGTAGTACCTTGAATACACTGAATTTAAAACAGATTTTTAAGAGGCAGGACCCATTTCCCTTGTACTAAGGAAGAAAAAGTACCATACAGACATTACGAATTCCCCAGTCAGACTATACAATTAAAGGACACTTTGGGAAATGGTTAGGCCACTGGAAATCTTTTTATTTGCCTTACTATGAAATGTTCCCATGAGAAACATAAATAATTGGTCATTACTTTAGATGACACAAAAATAGTTTTGCGTCAGGAGGAGAAAGGTCATGGAGATATTAAGTAGATTTACACAGGTATCTTTACATTAGAAAGCTACTATTTTGTTTCTAAAGAGCATCAGGATAACATTGTTAAGCATAGGCTGTGCCTGCAGCCACAGTAAGTAGTTTTAATTAGGAGGAATTCTAATACTTAGCACTTAGCTGTACAGAAAATTGTTGGGATTTAGTTTTGCCTGCATCACTATTGTCTGCCTGGCTGCCACAAACAGTTCTGAAACAAGCTGATCCCCAGTCTGAATATTGATCTCAATGTCTTTGTTCTCTGCTTCACAAGCTTTGCCTAATCCTCTCCAGGAAAATGTCTTAGTGATTTAATTACCTAATTGTTTATATGCAACTTTGAATATTTGCCCAAGTTTTGCCTGAAATTCAGGTTGCACAGTAAGTTCAACAGTTTTCCCAAAATGCATTTCACTGGGATAAGAGTTCTTGGAAGAGAGGATGAGAGTAAAGAAGGGACATACCTAGAGACAGAAAAGATACAGCCTAATCATATTGCAAATAAATTCTGCCTAGTGCCTGCAGAAAGACACTTTAATGGAAAATGTAGTACTGTATGTCAGCTTTTTGCGTATACATGTCTTGCTTGGAAAAAATGCACCTCTTCAGATTAGAACTGCAAAAAATTTTCAGTTTTGCAGAAAAAAAAAATTCATTTACAGTATAACATTCCATGCTGCACTTTTTGAAACTTAACTCCTTATTTTTTCCCCACTTAGGAGAAAACGTATCTTGCTCTTATTAGTTGAATAATTGTGCAGAATTAGAAAAAAAAACCAAAATCTTTACTAATTTATGGTTATAAAATTACTATGCAATTTAATCCTTATTTGAAATATACAAATGGTAGGTTATGTTCAATTGTTTGGCATTTTTGGACAACTGAATGGGGATTTTGGTGCTAAGCTGTTCTTTTTAACTTTACCTATTTGCCCTCATATCTTTATTACAGAAATGAATGTAAAATACTTCTTTGCAATTACTTTTCCTCTTCCAACCCCCTCTTTTTTCCTGTAACTATCTAATATATTAGTTGAAGGAATCACTGAAAAAAATTGTCTTTTGACAGTAAGTCTGTCAGCAAAGAAGCAAGCTCTGGAAAATTTTCTCTTTCTCTGCAGGATATACAACCTGAACTGCAAAACAGCAGTGTCCCTCCATTTCTATCAGCATTCTCATCCTTACCTAAAATCGAATTGTCTTTAAAGCAAAGGTGGGATTCAGCCCACCAATTCGATTCATGTCTGGGAGTGTAGGTAACCACCCACTGAAAAGTAGCTTCCATCTGATTGATTTTCTAACAGGGAAAGTTTCCATCTCTCAATGGTTATTCTCTAAATCATCTAGTTACCCTCACCCACTTCCTTTTTAACATCATGTCAGTTTAGACTGATTCTCTTTTGCACTCAACAGGAACAATTTCTAACATTCTTCTTACATGACATGAGAAATGATTTTACAAATGACTGGAATACTAGTTTCAACCATTAGGTTGATATGTGCTTCTCAAAAAGAGTTTGATTGAAGGAATATTGCTTTTATATTTAATACTTTTGTTCAGGCCCGACAACAGAGAAGCAACTGGCAGTATAAATGGTGATAACACTGTCAAATAAATTAAGATACATTATGCCTGGTTTGTCAACATTTATGATTTAAATATGTCTTTGTACCTGTGGAAAGAAAAAGAGATATTCAGCTAAGAGATAAAAGAAATAATCATGCAAGACAAAAAAGAGATTTACATGCAAGACAAAATTTTTGTTAACAGGAAAATAACAAAAGATATTTCTGCTCTGTTCTGCATTAAGTCTTCTAAAGTTAGAAATACCCCACAGAAGTCAGTATACCACTAGTGTTTGGAGCTAAGTCTAAACAGGATGTGATCAGTCCTTTATAAACATCTTTTGTGGGCACAGCATACAGAATGCAAAAAAGATTGCACTGTAGTAACATGTTTTCAACATCAGGTATATAAAGATATATTAACATCCATAAGTTTATTTCAAAGATGCAGAAGCATAGCACTGTATTTGCCCTGTTGGCACATGTGCAACTGCTGACATGCACAGGTATTTTGAATATATACATCATAGCTCTGAAAATATGGTCATGGGGGAACCTTTTATTCATCAGACATATGCAGTTTTAAAGATATGTATAGTGTTATGTGAAACCAAAAAAGATAACTTGTACAAGATTGTCTTGGTGATACTAAGAAGAAGGAACCATGATTTTTGCTTAGTAGAAACATTTTTTATTGATGAGTTTTCTTTCCCTCATTGTGAGACACATAAAGCAGTGTCTTTTACTGTCTACTGCATTAATATCAGCATCATGCACACAGTTCTATTGTTAATATTGTAGAGATGGCATATGTTTGTGGGTAAGTAATCTGCCTGTTTACAGTGCCATTAGGAAACTGCTGACTCCACCAGCTCACAGGCTCGTTTAAACCTTTCTCTGCTTCTGACCTGCTGAGTATTTGGTATTCAACACCGTATGAGTGATTTCCTGCAGCCTCCATTACACAGACTGCTGGGTTGCTAAGGAATAACTCTCACAAGGTTAAGAGCCTTGTAGTCACCTTGATCTCAGTGGCAGTGATTATCTGTGTTAATTTGCTGCTTGCTGTTATACCGCAGCGCTGACCAAATCTTATGTCTGTCCCTTGACATGCAGAAGTAGGAACAATTATGACTGTAGATGGAGAGATGTACTGGTTACTTTCACATTATAATCTCTTCAACCTATTATTACAGATCAAACATCATCATTCAACTTAAAATTTTCATACCCAGTGAGGGGCCAGCATTCCTTACTCTGTTGTGTGAGCCAGAGCTGAGTTACTACAGCAAATTATAATCATCCTTCAGCCTTACTCTAACTAGTGCCAACTTCATAGTCTTCAACCTTGAAAAAGTGAATTTGTCCAGTCTTTATGCAAATTAAATTAATGTCAACACTAGGTGAAAGGTTTCATGTGACAGGGCTTTTAAACTTTTTTTTTAAATTTTTTTTCTTCAAATTGTCTGTTAACTTCTACTTAAAAAGACACATTGAATATTAAGTATGGTCTTACTGAAGCTATTAATCATTCAGCTAAATAAAACCACTAGGAAGCTGTGAATAGCTGTAAATAAAATAATAGCTTTGATACCTGCTACTTCTTAGTTCCATGCAGACTGGAGTGAAAGACAAAATAAGAGCTGTCATATAGTTTAGAAAAAAAACCTGCTAGTTTTACACTAAGGTAAGATACAGAAAAATGGTCGCTATACACAGTCTACTATTACTTAATGATATTTTGCATCCTCTGCCACACACAGCTTGCCTGCTGTTAGGTTCTAGTCTCTCAGGACTCTTTAGTTTAGCAAGTGCTTCACATAAATTGCATCTTAGGATTTCTTTTCTCAAATAAATTTCCAAAAGGGCCACAGTTGTCTGCAACTCTCATGATCTTCAACTGCCGTATTGTGCAGGCAGACAGTACAACTTATTCTGTTACTTGCAATTGGGCACTTGCATCTGAAAGATATGGCAGAGATGGAAGTTGTGCCCTGACCTGCTTTGGTAGAATTCTTGACACATTCTTCAAATTATGCACTAAAAAACCCATTTTGCTCAATATTCAAGAGCAGAAATTATCAACAAGTCCATTCCCTGTGAAGAAAAACTTCTTTAATATACAGCTGATCTTTAAGGTCCTTTCCAACTTAAATCATGCTATCATTCTATAATCTCCCTTAATTTTCAGGGAAAGTTTTCTTCTGTGCTTTGTCGTTTCTACCTCTCTGTTTTCTATCCTTTTCCTTTCTCAATTCAAGCTTCTTCTTCTTTTGTGATACTTTCTTCATGCTTTTTACCTTTACTATTAATAATTATCCTTCCCAGACCAGTGAAAAACTTAAGAGTATGTGTTATTAGGCAGAATAATAAACCCTTATGACTTTTCCATGCAGAACCTTTATTTGCTCATTGGTTTGTTGGGTTTGGGGGTTTTTTGGGTGTATGAAATAGATAAGAATTTTTTGCTACTGCTTCACCTTTGCTAACGGAATGCCAAACCAGGAAGAGCAATCTGGGATTGACTTTGTTATTGACAGCTCAAAAATAGTTTTTTCATGGACCTGTGCAATTTTGCATGTGTTTCCCTTGATGGTACCTGTCTTTTCTCAGACTGGGCTGTATATACCTTCCTGAAACTGAGAGGAAATGCCTCCCTGTAACATTTATCTAGCATTTTTTTTTTCTTAACTTTTTACTTTTTCTTTTTTTTGATGAAAATAATTTGGTGGATTCAAGGACCAGCAAGCAGTCCAATCCTTCTCATGTTTCTCTAAATCAAAGTAATTGTCTTAGCTCACCTTCTCACTCATTTACCACTCTTTCATGTATTTAACTGTCTTCCTACTCCACTGATGATGCTATGTGAGCCCAGAAAAGAAGAGGGTGTCAGTTTCAGAATGCTAACTTCATTTGATCACTCGGAGAATTACACTATAATGCTACTCTAATTACAGAGCTGTCTCACTGTGTTAAATCCTTTCTGTATGTGCTGTCAATTGTTTACACTGTTCTGCATGCCCCAGACTTCACATTTTCAAATATACAATGATAGCTGACAACAGCATTGACAAACATAGTCAACAACATTGTATGGTTGTATAAAAGAAGTGAAAGGACTCTGAAGAAGAGATTGAAATTTGATAATAAGTCAATTTCACCATAGAAGTTTTAATCAGTGTTATTTTCCTATAAAGTAGTTCATTCTTGTTTTTCTCTGTTTTTCCACAGTGGGTATGTCTTTGATTACGATTACTACAGAGATGATTTCTACAATCGGTATGTGTGCCCATACTTTTGTACATACTACATCATTTCTAATATTTCCTAATAATATAATCCCATCATTTGTTTAAACAGGTCAGTTCTGATTTTATGTATTATTCATTGCATTATTTCTATTGTGTATCAGAAAACTATTTGAATATATCACAGAGAAGATTACCAGCCCCAAATGTATGCTTAATAAACAGGTCTTTTGATTTCATCCTTCTCTAAGAGCTTTTGGGGCTTTTGTTGTGCTGAAGAGTTTAATGGTAGTTTGAGTTCTTTCAGGCTTATTTTCACTGCAATGTATAGTCGCTGCAAAATTCTTCAGTATGGTGTTCATGGCTTTGTCTTTTCATCCATGTGTATGAAAAGATACACTGTCTCCTCAAGAATGTTCCAAGAGCATTTAGAAGTCCAGAAGAACCTTGAGAGAAGCAAAAGCACAAGTTAAACAGCAAGTGTGTTTCTACAGGACAAAAAGAGTTTGGATACCTGAGCAACTGGAGATTCTGCCTTGAGTACTTACACACACCCTAGCTCAGCACTGTGAAAATGTATTTAATTAGATGTAGCAGAATTCTCACAACACAGGAGTAGCATGAACAATCACAGATAACCAACCTGTGATCCAGCAGTGCTGTGGCTTTGCGTTACAGCAGCTTGGTTTAACACGGAACAAGTGAATCAGAGAGGAACAAAGCATTGCTCCACAAACCTCTTCTAATCTGATATTTATTTTATGTAAAGCAATGGACAGTAGCAGGGGAACACTTTACACCCAGAAGTTATGTTAGCATGTCCTGCATATACCTTTCTGTTAAGGAACACGGTAGCAAAAACGTAGAAACAATATTTTCAGGTTTGTTTTCTCCTGATGTGTGTTCAATTTCAGCCATTAGTTTTTGTTCTGCATGTAAATCACTATGTCCCCTTTGGACAAAGCTAAAAATAGTGAGACATAAACATATGAAGTAAAAACCATCAATGCAGTTTAATCCTGCTCAGTACAGCTTTTGCAGTAGGAGTAGTACATGTCCTGTAAAAAGTTAATTTCCATAGGCTTATATTTATTCTTTCCAAAGTTACAGCTCTGAATTTTCATCTATGGAATTGTATGTTTTTAAACTGAATAATGTTTCTCATCTATGCCATATGAATATTAAACTTATATGTCTAGTTTTTCCCTAATTCTGTATGTTATGGGTAGCAGAGATTATTAACTATAATGGTAACATTTTCACCAAAAAAAGGATAAATAATTATGGGATTTTAGGGGTTGTTTCTGTGGAACTCAGTGTCTGTCTTGATATTTGTGTTGCTATGGAAAGCCATTGACAGTGAAATGTATCCACAGATCTATTCAGTAGCATAATTTTTAAATTTAGAAGTCTTTCAGAATTAAGACAGCAGAACTTTTATGGTAGAAAACCTGAATATGGGGTTGGCTTCATAAGGCTGTACATGTTGGTCTTCTGACAATATAAACCGTAGGAAGTTAACAGTCTCTTTTAGATAAAAGATGATGAAAGGGAAAGGTGAAAATCTCAATATAGTAGTCATGGAAAAGAAAATTCCATGGGTAATTCAATGTATGAACTATTTATGGGAAATATAAATTAAGAATTATAGTCATGATTCTTTAAATTTTTGAACTTTTGAACTTTCTGAACTTTCATGTTTTACCCCAAACCATAGATACTGTTTCCTAATATTCCAACCAATTAATTCTATTAATTTTCCAGCCTTCCTGAAGGGAGAATATGTCTTTCTTACCTTGACTAAAGCAATGATGGGGTCAGAAAAGGGTGTCAGGAATGGGTAGTTCTTTGAAATAAAATCTATATGAAGACAGATTGGTAAGATCAGAACAGTAAATTTATATGGGTGACTGAAAGAAAAGGCATAGTTATATGCACATTAGTGATTATTGGGACAAAGGATTGTTTTGGAACTGAGCGTTTCTCGTTATCATTTCCCATATTACAAGCACAAGGAAAACGGGCAGGGTACTCAAAAACTATAAATGGAAGCATTGTTTTTTTTAAAGAAAGCATGTTATTGGAATATATACAACTTGATAAAATGAAATAGCAAGCCCAAAAGCTTTGCATTATTTCATAAACAAAAATGGGAATAGGTAGGTAAGAGTCACTTAGATAACAGTTCTTTTATATATTTTGAGAAAACATAGTTCCACATTTCACTTTATTATCTAAACAAACTATTGGAAGCTAGGAAAAAAATCTTTGGAGTAATACTCATATAATGAACTTTTGCATGACAGCTTACAGCTCTTCAGAAATATTTTTTTCCAGTAATGTCAAAAAGGAGTTTGTGTCCAACCTGCAGATCATCTAATGTGATAAATGATGAATGACAATAAACACTAATATTTATGTTAAAAGTAGAAATAAATGGTTTAGTGTTAATCTTCACACACAATTCTTTAGTTTGGCTCACAATGGCTAGAACATTCTTATTTGTGGGAATATTTGAGGCCATGGAGTTCACAGTCAGTGAGTGTGACAGGCTCTCTGTGACACATTTTGTAGACAGCTATGGAAAAGGAGGGAGATGGTGATGTTGTCTGTAGGATTACAGTATAGACAGAAGTGTGGTTTGACTTAAAGCACTAGGTATGTGCTTTCCAGAAAATGGGTTAGAAGATTTGACTCTGCTTCTGTTCAGTATACTGTTAGATGCTGTGGTGAGTGAATTACTGTTTCTTGTGTGGCTGTTTAAAATGTGTATCTATCTGCCCAGCTGGGTAACAGTACTCACAACTGTGAAAATTAAACATGCAGTTATAAATTTTCATAATTACTAGGTGCAAGTAAATTTGAGAATATCTTATGAGGATGTTGCTTATCCATCTGCTTCAGACTCTGAACTGAAAATCTTTATTTTCTGAGCTTTCTTCTTCTGACCTGTACTAGTTTGGTTCGAAACCGGGCGGAAACACTAATTTCGTGTAGTGGTTTGAGTTCGTTCACTTGAGTTTTTTGGCTAAACGCCAGCACACTTACCAGATTTTATTTAATTTTGCTGTGAGATAAGGATTAGGAGTAGGTAAAGCAGGCTCAAACTTTAAAGAATATAAAGAAAGTTTATTAACAGACTTGAAGAAAAAAAATTAAGAACCAGAACAAACCCATCAGAACACTTTTGCTCTTCCCCCCTCTCTATTTTTTCAATGACAATACAAAAAACAACACTTTGACTTTCAGTCAGTTTACTACTTTTAAATTAGTCTTTCTTCAGTCATTTAGGGAGAGGAGTTTTCTCCTGCTTTACCATGTTGACTTCTCCACAAGAAATACAGTTCTTATGGTTTTCAGCTTCACAACTAGCAGCCGCCCAGGAGAAAAAGATCTCTGCTTGTTGTGGAACGTCCCTCCCACACCAGTAGCTTTCCCACTGCTACTACGGTGGGTTATGACAGTTCATGGGGTGTTTTTTTAAGGATGAGTTGTTCTACTACTGCCGCAAAGAAATCCCCTTCTTCTATGACTGGCAATGTAAATTTCCTTTGACCATTCCCCGGGGCAAGGGATCTGGATTACAGCTTCTTCTCTTCTCTGCTCAAATTTCTCATCAGGCTGCAATTACTTCAATATCTACTTATCTTCACACAGGTGCCTTGATTCACTGGCTGCACTGGCTGCAGGTAGAACGTCACATCCCCCCTTAGACCATTTGTCATATATTACAGGGAATATTTTAGCTTGGTCTCAATCATGGTTTCACAGAAGAATTTTCAGCTTTTACTTTGTAGCACTCCTCATGCTCCTTCCCTCTAAGCTTCAGCTCTGCTTCTCTCACTGACTTTGAGTCTCTATGCTGTGTTTTTGTAAGTGTCCTCACTCTTCTTCTATCTGTGCAAGAGCAGATCAGTTTCTGCAAGTTTTATCTGGGTAACGAAAGGGTTAATTTCTTTCTCGGGCCTCTGCGACAGTCCCATGATTTTTCCCGGGTTGTTTAAAAAGTCTGAGCCGGGCTGCAGAAGCAGTTAAGAGTCTCAATAGCCTCGCTCTGCGAAGCTGGCCCGGCCTGGGGGGAGCCGGCCTGGCCTCTGCCCGGCCCAGAGCAAGGGCTGGGCTCTGCGAAGTTGACCCGGCCTGGAGGGAACCGGCCCGGAGGGAGCCGGCCCGGCACTGCCCGCTGTAGTGAAAATGTTTTGCCCAGCAGCCGGAGATCTCAGGCCGGGTCCTCCCCCACGTTCAGCTGCACTGCTGCTGCAAACTCCCTTCCAAACCTCCCCCCCCTCCCCGCTCTGAGGATGGGAGGGGGGGGGGAAAGGGCAAGGGCCCAGCCTTACCAGAGAGAGAAGCACAGGACTTGCTTCTCTCGCAGCAACAAGACAGGAAAAGAGGGTTTTTTTCAGGTGTATCTCTCTTAAATATGGTTTTTTCCCTGGAGGCGGAACAACTTTTAATTGGATTATACACCCATCAATACTCAAAACTAGCTGGTCACTGGCTCTATTTCCCAGGAAGCAAAGTACACTGCTTCCTGCACCATAAGTCACTTGAAAGACTGACCCTTCCTGGGTAAACCCACGACAGACCTATCATACCCAGAACCCATAGCATAATTGTTCTAAATGTATCTGTGCCTTTGATTACCTTTTGTACTGCCTTTATTTCCCTCTACACATGTTAGTTGCCTGCTATTAATAACTGTACTTTTAAGATTGGGCTATTCTGTTTGGGAAAAATAGTTAATTTTTGTCATAGATCATCTTTTATTGACTGTAGTGGTAAAAGTCTGAATATCTGCCTGCTACAGTGGTTTTGGTTTGAACAATAATTTCTTTTTTGTTTGTTTTTTTTATTATTATTATTAAGCATGTTTGGGTATTTTAGTGTTTGTACACCAATTCATTCTTCAATAAAGAGAACATAGACTCTTGTTATTTCAGAAACTGCAGGATATTTCTTTATGGTGATGGTTGTCTGTCAAAATAGAAAAGTTCTATTTTGTACTTTACTTTTACATATTTAAGGACAGCAGATAGAAAACTAGAATTTAAGCCATGCATGTAATGAAGGACCTGAAATGTCACAACAAAATGTACTGCTGTTGGCTGTGAGCAATGAAATTATGTGGACCTGTGGAAAACAAGTTATGGATTTTCCACACAGCAAATAGCAGAGTCCCATAACACATCCTTCATTTAAATGACACACAAAAAATCTGAGCTGGTCTGTGCACCGGTCTGTGACTGAAATCTGAATAAGGCACTTAATGTGCACAGGTCCTCGAAATCTAATTTGACTTGATAGAAAGTGATTACGGTTTCAAAGGGTAATTTTCTCAAAGATAACATGCAAATTTAGTTGACAGAGCTTCCATGACATGAAATCACAGAGGGTTTTATGGAGTCCAGCTGACTTAATCTTTTCTAGGTTGTTTGATTACCACGGCCGTGTCCCCCCACCGCCCCGTGCAGTGATTCCACTCAAACGTCCTCGTGTGGCTGTGACAACAACTCGGAGAGGCAAAGGGGTTTTCTCCATGAAAGGAGCATCACGATCCACTTCAAGTGGGGCTTCTTCCTCAGGATCCAAATGTGAGTTGCTCATATCAGATGAATATTATTGAAACAGTGATCCTAGAAATGTCTGCAAGCAGATAGTTTCCACTGTATAGCCCTATTGCAGTCATTTCCTACCCTCAGTTTCTAGCTCGAAAAACTGGCTTGATTACCAACGCTTCCAGGCCTTTCCTGCAAGTCAAGGAGCACATTGATGACATTTTTGAAGGAAATTCTTTCAACATTTGACCTGCTCCCTTGACCTCAGAAAAAGTCTCCTCTCAACCTGACTGCTCATATACCATGAAATCTCATGAACAGCTGGTAATAAAACAAAGATAATAATCTTGTTATAGACAGACAGAGGCACATTGATTTCTGTGGAGACTTGAGGATTGTATGTAAGCTGGTGGAGGGTGGACTGGGGAGGTCCAGGAAAAGGTTGGGTTATGTGTACTTTTCTTTTACCAGATTGCTTTGAGTGTAGAACAAGGCAAAGTATCTTTGTCTGTTTTAAAGGAAATTCAAAACAGGATTGGCAACTTGAGGTTATTTACTCCTGCTTTAGTGAGTTGGCCTTAGAAGAGCTGATAAAAAATAGGCATTCCCTCCTCCAAGCTCACCAAGCTCCCCACTCCATAGTATGTCCTGGGAACTTCACCTTCCTCTTCGTGCATCTTTCAGCACCCACCCGTCTTCCCCTGCCCCTTTTGTGGAGTGATACTGTCCTTGGAAGCGTCACTGGAAGAGGAAGAGAAAGATCAGGTAGGGATCAGATACTAGAAAGAATGAAGGAACTTCAATAAGTCTTTTGCAGTACTAGAGTGGCCAGAAGATATCAGGCTGTCTTACATACAACCATGAAATAAATGAATCCATCAACAGCACATCTGACTGCCAGAGGAGTTAATTATGGCATCAACAGGACCCAGGCATATACTGTGTTTGAATAACATATTCAAATCTCACATGTTAGTATCTAACAAAGAAGATGGAACTCTAGTGAGCCCACTAGGATCCATTCGTGATCCTATTGTCTGACCTGATGATATCAAAGACCTTGAAGGAAAACATAATAAACATCTAAATGCATGTGACTGAAAAAATGGACATGTGGTAAACACAGCTAAAGATAATGTGGTACCCTCAGGAACAAGGAGCTCAAGACATTCCTTGAAAAAGATGATGTTCTGACAAAGAGAGGCTCTGTTGCCTGTACAGTTAAATCACTCACAAATCTCTAGGGAATGATTGGGCTGGATGTCCATTACCACTAACAGGAGCTTTGATGCCTAACACACAGGAAGACATCTAAATTTAAGTGTTATATTATGACAATCACTCAGTCCCTAAGAGAATGTCTGGGAGTAGCAACATTTCCTTTGTTCTCTGGAGGATGAACATGAGTCTATATTTTCATAAACACCTTGAAGTAACCCTTTCCTCAATACTTTAAGCAATAAATTATGTTTTCTTCTATTATTTTAAAAGAAATAGCTCAACATCTTCACTTTAGAAAATGCAGAACTTTGTTAGTCCTTTTCAGTCCTTGAATCTTTGGGTTTTCACACAGTGAATCAAAGCCTTAGTTAGATCTCATTTGTTCATTTACTGTTGTCTTATCTATACGAATAGTTAGCAATATCAGTGCATTCAAATCACTAATTGTCCTAAAGCATGCTCTAATGAGAATGGGCTTTTCTGACTCACTTTGCCATGAAGAGAGAGATCATTTTCAGATAAGTTTTTTAATATATTTTTGTCATTGTCCAGAACAAGAATAACTATAAAATTCTTCTAGACAGCTGAGGATCTTAGTATCTTAACAGATGTCAAGAAAAGCTCTCACCCAGAAATCTGAATTTCCATTGTAGTGAGTGAAACAGAGAATATTACATTAACATATAGATATTTGTTCCTCAGAAGCACTGCAAAATTTGTTTTATTACTTCTGCATTTCAAAAAATGTTTTGTAGTACTTTGTCAGGACTTAATTAATGCATACCATAGAGCATAGGATTCAACCCTAGTCCAAGTATTCACAGCCACTTGCTATAAGATTTTCGAAACACTGCCTGCATAATATGGCAAATATTGCAGAACCTGTAAATTATTTAATGAAATTGTAATCAGGAGTGTACAGATCCAAACAGATAGTGCTATACCCCAGTGGAGGTATCCTTCAATGTATTCAGGTGTGATCTGAATTCTAAAAGTGTCAGTCTTAGAGCTCCAGATGACAAGATCATCCTTGGATCCAGCTCTTTCACTGAAGGGAGAGCTGCAAGATGCATCAGTAAAAACATGGGCTGACATTTTGACCTTTGTTAGGTTTCTACCCTCAATTCATTAAAATGACAATTGGAACACAAATGCAGAGGCTTTTGATTAAGATGAAATAAATTGCACAAAATATCCTTTCTGCATGCAGCACATCTTTAAAAGGAGTCAGACACACAGTATACAAATTTTCATGCCTAATTTTCCCATAGAATTACTTTCCTTTTTGTCAGTTCCAGTCAAGCCATCATAAATGTAGAAACATGGTTTTGTTGACTTGGACAGGAATGTAATCAGATTATTGTAAGACCTTTATCAGAGAAATAGCAGAGCCATTTCCTTAGAGGCTTCAGTTTGGAAAGTAGAGAATGTATGTTTTGCAGCTTCCTTTGCCAGTTTCTTGGAAAAGTTGTTTATATTGAATTGTGGGAGGAAGCAACTCAGCAATTTCTAGCCCCTTACTCTCCACTGCTAATCTGAACTCCTTGAACTAATGCACTGTTGATTCTAATGGCAATTTATTGTCAGTTAAATAAAGTATTTCTTGAATAAGGAGAAATGTAGTTCGTGAGAAGGAAGTTATTTTGAGTTTTAACAAAATGCAAGACCAGAAAACAGCTTAATTACAAGTTTAAAATTAGCAATGTCAAAACAGCATTGCCTATGCTTGAAAGACTTCACCCCCATATAGCAAAACTCCCATGAGATCACTTCCCCTAACATACTTTTAAGATTTAAGTAGAAATCTCATAGATGTAACTGTTCACACTCAGACTGGATCCAGAAAATGAACCCACACATGTCATATGAAAGGTCAGAACACAGGAGACCCCTAAGTGAAATCATCAGATTCAAAAGGACTGACTTCTGAAAAACAACAATCCAAAGGCAGAAGTGTATTAATTGTTGCACAAAGATGTTACAGAAAACATAGCACCAAAAATGCTTGGCTCGTTGATGAGCACATTGCAAAAATAATATCTGCCAGCACAGTAAACTCTTGCTTTACCAAAAAGTAATAATATGTGTTTTAAATTTGCTTCCAAAACACAAAATACATTTGGAAGATTTGATTTCTTTCCTACAGCTGTAATTTTTCAGGAACAATTATCAATATTTTGTTTTCTTTCTAACTCCAAAGACTAGTAAAACATAAATCGGCATTTCCAACTTACCAGAAGTAGCTCACAAAATTAAACATGTTGGTTGGTAAATCACACATATTAGTTCCTCATGTTAATGCTATGAAGCAGTACATTCAAATGTCTATTTAGAATTGGGAATAGCTCACTTTTTCTGACAATGTAGGTATTGCAGCTCTCAGAGTATACACATTCATTTCATACATCTGAAACCATGAGGAAAATATTAATCAATTCTTTTATATTCTGTGTGCTCGAAATTAAGGAGTAGACACTTGAGATGTTACAATATGCATTGAATTATGTCTTTAAATGAATTAATTTTGACTCATAGAGTTTATATTTAGCTTCACCAGCTGATACATTTTTCAATGATATCTAAAGTAATATAATATGATAAAATATTTTATATTAAACATGAAGGGTTTAGATGAAAATGCATTACATTTCTTTCCAAAGAAATCTGAATCATGCTTTGTGGGTGAATCAATTTGCAGTTACAGCAAAAAATGTTTCAAAATATAGCTGTAGTTCAATGGTAGCACTTCAATGTTTTAAAATGTGATTAACCTTAATTTTATATCTCTTATGCGCTGGATGTGGCTTGTCTCCTTTGGTATTAGATGCTTTAATAAAAAATGCATTCTGGAAGGCCACAAAGGACTGGAAAGGGTCACTGAATCAAATTCTTGACTCTTTCAAGTAGTAGCATCATCTAATCCTTTAAGATATGTCTTAGAGCTAGTTAGAGTTTGTGTTTTTTCTGTCTTTGTTTCTTCTAATTTCCAGCTTAGTTTGTTTCTCATTTGTTCATATCCTTTTGTTGTGCCAACACTGTCTTAGCATAAAAGTGTTATTTCTCTTTACCCTTTTTTGTCTTCAGCAAACAAGAAAAATGCTTCTGTCACACTACTGGCTTTCCATTTTTATGGTCGTCTTTGCAGCTATTCTCCCCACATGTACCGGCTGGAATTCAGTGGTTCAACTTGTACTCACCAGGTCCTCATACAAAGACATTGTACTTCTCCATCTTTAGCAATACACCGTTTGACACATCCTAGCACTGCATTTTCCTTCTCATGGCTGCATTATAGCGATAGTCTATTATGAACCCAAGATAATTCTGTCACTGGTGTTTTCTCCTGATGAGCCCTGGTGCTGAGAGTAGATGTTCTGCTGTTAAGTGTAGGAATTTTTTTCAGTACAATTGCATGTCATAATTTTTTCTAATGTAACATTCTTTAAAATCACCTGACCTCTTCTTCCATTCCAGTTTATTCTGAATAGATGATATCTTTCAATTTCATGTCATCAGCAAACTTCACCTGTTTATTTATGTTTTTGTATCAGTTGTTCAAGATATTTAGCTATTTTGGTGCCAGTGCTTGAGAAATTTCATTATAATTTCTTCCTGTTTCAATATGTGCATTTCTGACCCCTGCTGGCCTTTGTTTATCTGCTAATTGGGAAAAATTTCCCAAATAATAAGTTACTTTATCTTCCTCTTCTATTGCTCAAAAGCAGATAAATATATTTTGGACACATGCAGTTCTGGTGTCATGTTTACGAACAGCTTTATTTCTTGGTTGAGATCACTTTAAAAAATCCATAATGTTTTAAAGGAGAATTTATATACTCAAAGCAGGACCCCTGGAGAACAGAATTTATAATCTTTACATTTTGTCTTTGTCATAACACTGCTTAAAAAGCCTGAAGTTCTTCTCAAGTGCTATTTAACCGAATCACAGACTCACAGAATGGTTGAGTTTGGAAGGGACCTCTGAAAATCCTCTGGTGCAAGTGCCCTGCAAAGCAAATTTCCCAGGACTATGTCTGACTACACCCATGGGAAAAAAAAATAAATTTGTGTTTAGATGAAATTTCACATGCTTTAATTTATGCTAAAAGTCTTTTCTGTGTCAGTGGGGTCTACTGAGAAGAGTCTGGCTTTGTCTTCTTCATTTCCTATTGTACTGGGGAGCCCAGAGATGGACACAGTATTCCAGATGTGGCTTCACAAATGCTAGGTAGAGTGGTGTGCTGGATTTGGCTGGGGTAGAGTCGATTTTCTTCACAGTACCTACTATGGGGCTGTGTTGTGAATTTGTGCTGGAAACAGTGTTAATAACACAGGAAAGTTTCAGTTACTGCTGAGCTTACACAGAGTCAAGTCCTCTGCTTCACCCCACCCCACCAATGAGCACAAGGGACTGGGAGGGGACACACCTGGGACAGCTGGCCCCAGATGGACAAAGGGATGTTCCCGACCATGGTGTCATATTCAGCAATAAATTAGGTGGAAAGTTGGCCAGGGCTTGCTCAGGGCATCCGTTGGTTGGTGTTTTCATTTGCATCTATTTCTTGGAATTTGTTTCTTTCTCTCTTCTTTTCCTTTTCATTACTATTACTATCATCATCATCATCATCATCATTATATTGTATTTCAATTAATAAAATCTTCTTATCTCAACCCACAAGTTTTCTCACTTTTACCTTTCTTATTTTCTTCCCCTCAACCTTCTGGTGGTTGAAGGGAAGTGAGCAACTGTGTGGTACTTAGTTGCTGGATGCAGTTAAACTGTGACAAGGAAACAATCTGGTACATGCTGAACTTGTTTTTCGTCAGGATCCTTCATAATTTGTCCTTGGTAGTTGCTGCTTACCACAGAAATACCCACTACACTATAATTGAGAGTGGAATTTCTCTAGGAGAATAATTTTGAAGACTTGTACAATTCTCTGCAAGGTAAAATAATACACAATTCATGTAATAACAGCATCACAATGTTGGAAACAGAGTGAAAATTTGAAACTTGTGCAGATTGGTTCAAATTTTTTTCTCTTTTTTCTTGCAGTCCTTTTTAGTGTTAACTTGAAGCAATTGACTCTATGATCACAGAATCATTTAAATTGGAAAACACCTCCAAGATCATCCAGTCCAGCTTTTAACTGATCACCATCTCGTCCACTAGACCATTACACGAAATGTCACAGCCAGTGGTTTCTTGAACACCTCCGGGGTGGTAACTCCACCACCTCCCTAGGCAGTCCATTCCAATGTTTAACAACCATTTCCATAAAGAAATTACTCCTAATATCTAACCTGAACCTCCCCAGGTGCAGCTTGAAGCTATGTTCTCTTGCCGTATCACTAGTTATCTGGGAGAAGTGGACACCTCCCACCTGGCTACAGCCTCTTTTCAGGCTGTTGTAGAGAGTGATAAGGTCTCCCCTGAGCCTCATTTCTCCCAGGCTAAACAACCCCAACTCCTTCAGACACTCTTCGTATGCATTACCTTCTAGACCTTTCACTAGCCTCATTGCCTTCATTGCCCTTCTCTGGATACACTCTTTATTCAACTGAGGTGCTTAGAACTGGACAGAGAACTTGAGTGTCTCATCAGTGCTGTGTACAGGGGTACAGTCACTGCTCTAGTCCTGCTGGCCACACTACTTCTGATACAGGCCAGGATGCCATGGGCCAACTTGGCCACGTGGGCACACGCTGGCTAATGTTCAGTCATCTGTTGCCCAGCACTCCCTTGCCCTTTTTCTCTGGGGTTTGTTCTTTGAATCCTCATGGTTGTCTTGTTCCTTCTGGTGCCATCTTCTTCCCAACCTAGTTTTTCCAGAGACACCACATGGAAGCCCCTGTGCAGCAGACCTGAGTTGAACAGCAGCCCTATGCATGTGCCTGTTTCCTTGTCAAACTCAGATGTGCAAAAGTTTTCTGCTTTGCTTAGTAGACTGAAAACAAATACTATTAGGTCCTTGCAGTGTCACTTTTGAGTTTTGACCTTTTGGGCTTGGAAAACCTGCAGTTTGTCAGTCAAGAGAGCATCCCTGACACAACATCTTCGCTGCACGGAATGTGTTGCCAGCAGGCTTCATAGTGGGTTGCTGCCAACACTTAGCATTCCCCATTGGAGCAATTCACACCATTTCACTCTGGATTCTGAGCTACCTTGCTACTCCAACATGGACCAGCCACTGCCCCTGGGGAATCAGTAACCTTCTAAATATACAGTTGTCAGAATCTTAACATTTTGTTTCAGATCTGTGGGATTGGAGAGTGACCCATTACTTCTCTAAGAATATTTTAAAGCTTCACTCTATAAATGCACAAAATAATTCCAACAAATGCTGTATAGCATATAAGAGTATAGCACAAAGGTTAGTTTTATGCTTTTTTCTTTAAGTCCTTCTGTTCATTAATGTGAGATCAGAGGTTTTAGCCTATGATAGTATGAGGTAATGCAATTTCTCAATATGAGCACATGATTAAACAAGTGCATTACCACATATAACAACCTACTGTCTGTAGCTAACGTTATACTGTAATGCACATGGCCTAAGCTCTAAGATAAAAATCTTTGGTTTCAACATCAGTGAATATGCTGCAAGTTTGGAATAAGGCTGATTTGAAGCAAACACATACTCAATTAATTACCACTGAAGCAAGCAATTGCTTGTCTTCACACTTCATCATCAGATTGACTGCCCAATACAAACTACCATGAGACACCATGATAACAGACATGGCCAAGGGTCAATGAACAGGAGTGATGTAGCAAGATGTAGCCAGAAGACCCTTTTGACGGAAATGGAACACGTCCTTCTTCGAAGCAGAACATCCCTTTTCCTGGGCTCAGTAAGGCCCCTCCTGTTTTGTGTATCCATGGTCTCAATACACACACCAAAGTGAATGCACATCCTCCTACAGCAGTGAAGGAGTAATACAGCTCAGTGCTCTTTCACTGCCAGTCCCTCATGGTGACGGTCTGTTTCTTCCTACAAGAGTTGTGAGGGTGACAGCTCTGTTGCCTACTCTGGCCCTTTGTAAATGGCTTTATTTTCTCATGCTAGCACAGGGTTCCCATTTTCTCATGTTGACCTTTTCCACATAATATCCTAGCACAAACAGGGCAAGTGAATTTGGTTGGACCACCTTCTGCGCATAAATAACATGTTCTGATAATGCCAAAATAATGAGATAATTTATGAGGGCTGCAGCACTGTTTCTTTTGAAGCCAAAACACCTCCATCCAAAGCAGTAGCGCCTTCTTAGGTTAGACAATGTGAATGCAATAATAAACAAAAATGAACAGTAAAGCCATGCAACAAAGATTTGGAAACTTCAGCTAATAGTTCATAGGTTATGACTTCATGTCCTTGGATGTGATCATAAAATGAAATATTTTCATATGTTATACATAGCTGGAAAAAGTATGAGAAATTGTCAGCTGAAACTGAACTGAAAGCTTTTGAAGCAACAGAACATGACACTTCTTGCAATGAGTTTTTGACTGGAACATAGCCTTGCATTCCTGGATGCCCTAGAACTTATATTGCCATTCACTCTTGCTGAGGAATACATACTGCTACTGTAAGGGATCATTTTAATATTGTTGGTATTATTACAAAACAATCCAACAAAATAACATTGCAAGACTGTGACCTGTCTATCATATTTGAAACATTCTTTCACTATAGGCTGTTTTTAAGTAAAAGTTACTTGGATTTATGAAAAATACCTTTGAGATGTTTTTCCTGAAATGATTATTACAGAGCAACACACCTTACCTGAGCTGTTGCCTTTAAGGCTTAGGATTCTGTGGTTTTCTGGGATTCAGCATTTTTAACTAACACTGTTAATTTTAAAAGGTAAATATCTAAAAATATTGACAAAAATGAGGGAGTAGAATTTCTACTAGTAGAAAAGAAAAAAAGAACCTGTTTTGCTTGGGGAGGAGGGGAATGTTACCACAAATACAATTTATTTCATGTTTTGCATTTTGCTCTCTTTCCACAGTGAAATCAGATGAGTTGCAAACAATCAAGAAAGAATTAACTCAAATCAAAACAAAAATTGACTCCTTGCTAGGGAGACTGGAAAAGATTGAAAAGCAGCAAAAAGCTGAAGCAGGTAGGTAAAAGCCATTTTTAGTGAAATGAATTAAATTAGAACCTTGTTACCAGTCAAGCAGACAGACCAAAGAGAATGGAAGCTTTCTGAAATTTTGGTACTTAATGGAGGCCTGAAGCAAGGTAAATTAACTCTCAGGTAGAACTACTGGGAGGATAGATTAATATTCTTCACAGAGCATGCATCATCATTTAAGAATTGTTTTTTATGTCATAGTAAGAAAAAATAATCTTTCTAGATGTTCTAAAAACATCACTAAAAAACTGACTGGACAGAAATAAGTTAGTGGTTGTTGACCATGGGGATGCTTGTGCTAGGCATATTAAGGATTAAATAGATGGTGTATTTCAAGAATTATTGCCTGGGCAATAGGTAATAGTCACAAGTTGAAACAAGGAAAAATTTCTGTTTGATATAAGGAAAAGAGATGCAACTAAGCAGTGTAGTGAGTTGACCAGAGAGATCATAGTGACTCCATCCTTGAAAACATTCAAAACTCATTGGGCTCAGGACCCATGGTCCTGGGCTAAACTTTGTGTTTGTCCCTGAAGAGGGATTGTACTTGGAGAGTTCAGAGATACTTTCCAATCTCAGGTATTGAATGAAGTTGTGGCCTCTTTGTAAAACTGGTTATACATCCAGTTTAGCTTTTTTCTGGGTTAAAAGATTTTGGTTTTAGGCAAACCTTGGGAATGGAAACAATCCAATACTATAATGTAATCAAGAGCTTTATTACTGTCATTGCAGTGTTCATTTTGTTACATGAATGATCTCACCTGGCAGCACTTTAAACTCATCCTGAGAGTTATAAGGTTGTATTTCCAGCACGGTATATATAAAAACAATCTCAGTTCTTATGCCCATCTATGATATTTTCTTTGCTACTTCCTTATAGATCACATGGTATATATTTGCACAGACGCTGTATACTAGTGAGCTGATTTTGTGAGAGTCAGCAGGGAAATAGAAGCCTTATCTCATGAAACACTCAATGATTTTTTTCACCCCTCCATTCTGTGATAAAACTTTTTTATGAATTTTGTGTGAAATGCGTAAAAGAAATTCTGCCTCAGAACCCAGAGCTGCCTGTGTGTCTGGACTGTAGTCAGTTACATGAAGCCAAAAACCCATCAGGACACATAAAGTGAATTTCATCAAGACTGTCTAAAATAATACTGGGAATTAGCAGTTGAGGGTTATGAACCTGACACAGTCAAAATAGGAGTTTAGATCTGGATCCCTCCTTTTTTCAGTAGCTTTAAAAAAAAAATCTTTAAAATATAACCTACATTGTCTTTACAATCATTTTCTGTTAACAGACAACAACCAGTCCCCCAGCTGTTACAGTTTATCTCACAAAGTTGAGGGCTTTTTTCAAATCTAAGGTAAACCATTAGTACAGAATGTGATTATCTCTTTCAGGAGAACTGTGCACAATATGCAGTCATTAGATTCTATTTTGTGCTTTATGCAAGTTAGATAAAAGTTGGTATAATCAGTGAAGATGTAATTGCAAGGCACTCCATTGAATCACTTGTGCACTGAAACACTCTGAGACTGTGCATCCCTACCTTGGGGAGCTTTTATAAAAAATCCATTACTATGCAAAACAATCTGCACATCATTGTACTTTGATATCCAATTTTCATTTTTGCTAAAGGACTGTAGTGAACTCATTTAAAGAGAAATCAGCTCAAAGAGGAAAATGTTGATTCATACTGAATCATAGTCTCACGCCTTTTGAAGACAAGCAGTGAATATCCTCAGAGATTAAAAACCATTTTCAAAATATTGATTTTTTAAAATATCAGGTGCAGAACCCATCCCTCATATTCTTTGCCTCTCATTGGAGAGTGTGAGGAGAAAAACACCTCAGAGATACCAGTAAGCATGGAACCCCATTTAAGTCTCCTGAGCTGATCAGTAGGGTTATGCAGGCTGGGTGATTAGTCTGCTGATCCAAAAAGATTTGTGTAAGCTACATCAGCAGCTGAACTATTTAATTTAGAGTGTCAGATGGGAGATGATGAGATGATTTTGTTCCTTCTCTATGGGTTGGCAATATTATTTCTTCCTTTCCTCTGCCAGAAGCTGTGACCTCACTAAGACTGGGATCAGAGAGAGGATCTGTATCTTATTTACATAAAGCAAAAATCAAGCCATCATCTTGTCCTTTTGATTTTCTAAGTTTGAATCACTCTCCTGAAGAATATTTAATTTTTAATCCTAAAAGTTGTTACAACTGGAGGAATGTGACATTACAGGCTGGACAAATTCAGTGGCTACATTGGTTACTGCCCTACAGCTGCATGAAAACTCTCCTTACAGTAACAGTTGATGTTCTGGCTTTTCCTATTATCAAGCCCTAACTTTTCCAATAGGGGGCATATAGAAAATAGGATTTCCTGTACATAGGAAAACTGTAGAAATAGCTCCTTTGTTTGCAAAAATCTGAACCGGGAAGCCAGGAATAAGAATTTCTGATGTGAAAAAAAAATTCTTAGAGAATATTCTTCCTGTAATATTAGAAATTAGGCTCTAATTAGGCTGAAAGTTAGGAACTTAAGTTTAGCTTCTCAGAAGAGCCCAACAGAGATGGGTACTGTGATGGTATTTTATCTTCCTCTGAAGAACCCAGTCTATGTTCTCGTTAAGACAAGTGATCAATTTTTTAGCAGCTGTATCCTAGAAGATTTCCCATTTAAATGTATTGCTGTCAATTCAGCAACCCTGTTTTTAAAAGCCTTAACCAAAGTTGATTCAGCTGTCATTGCCAGAGCTGAGTGGTCTCAGAAGTGGCTTAAGACAGGAAGTGGTAGGGCCAGACATAATAAGCATAGGTGACTCAATCCGCATTTCCTTGTGCAGCAAGGCCAGTAACACAATCACTTGCATGTGAAACATCTAGCATGGCATTGTATGGAGCACCTTACCAATAGAAGATGAAGCTCCAAGGGCTGAATCTTCTGCTAATTCATGTGACTACAGTACTGTTGAAGGAGCTGTCTATGATTTTATATACTTTAAATCTATGAATCTCTCTGAAGACATCAGGTGACTGAGGGAGCAAAGTTTAATTGTAATTTACTGTTTCTTCAGTAAGTAGAGTTGAAAATAAGGGACCAAAGACTAATGAAGACTAAAGAGGTGAATGTTAGTGGTAAAATAAATGTGCAAAGTCAAAAGGTAAAACAAATGTCTTCATTTAGGATTATGGAACAGAAAAATGCAATCAGATTTGACTAGTATGTGTAGCTGCTAATAATTTATGGTAAAATAATAATATGCTCATAGAGCTTCAAAAATATGGAGCTTCAAGGCAATCCTTGTTTCATTGGTTGTCCAACAAGATAGGTAATGAACTACTAGTGTTACAAAACAGTCAGTGTTACAAAGGAAGAAATGTTTTGTTCTAGAAATTTTGTCATTAGTCACCCTCAGACTGAAAATACTTTGTTTTTCTAGCTACATGCAACCAATTCTCTGGCTCTATTCTCTTTGAGTACATAAAGTTTTTCATATAAGTTCCTGATGTGCATAGGAAAAAGACTCTGATCCCTCCAAACATTCTTCTGGCCAGTTTGTTTCTGTCATTCTTCTATCAACCCTCCTTTGGATTTTTGCTGTTTGGATGAAGTTCCTCAGCATATCCAGGAGTTCCAACATACCTAGTCACAACAATGCAGCTACTTGCATGAAACCAACCAGAACAGATTCTTCAGACCTCCATGGAAATTGTCTTTCTTTTCACCACACTGCAGAAAATATAGGAAGCCACTATTTGGTTGATTGGAGGAGATTTATGTACTTCTCATTGGCTGCACATGAATGACTATATGGTGACTATGCCAATTGGATTCCAAGGCAAAGTCAAGAACAGAAAATCAAAAAGCTGGATCTGTGGGCAAATCAAGCCTTCATCCACTGCATGGCATAGATGGGGCAGATGACCAGATTGATATTGTGATTGATTTACGCACTAATTTTTGAAAAAAAGTTTTCGATCATATTTGCCTGGTAGACATTATCACACCAAATTGTACAAAGTTAGCACATCTGGAGATGGAGCTTAGGTTTCTTCTGCAGAGCATTTTCCTTTGCCACCAATAGGAAAGGTTACTGAATCTCTATAGAGTATGTTTTCCTTACAGAAGCCCAAAAGAAACAAATGGAAGATAATGCTGATTTGATTCAAGAGGAATGCATATCAGAGAATGCAGATAACTCTACGGAAGAGCCAAATGAAGGAGGGCCAGATGCAGATGGGGATGGAGAAGATATGACTGATGGGATAGAGGAGGATTTTGATGAGGATGGCAGCAATGAGCTGGTAAGGAATGATCATGCCATATCTGTCTATATGGTTCCTACAAGTAACCACAGAGAACCAACAGCCTGGATTAACAAAATAAGCTCACAGCAGCACTGTGATGTTCTGTAACTAGTGCCTAGACCTATACTCCTCATACACTGTAATATCAATTAAACATAGGAACCTCTGAGGAGAAATAAGAAAAATATATTTTACTATACTTGGTGATTTTAGAAAGGAAATAAAATGTAGTTTTAATTGGTTTTCAATTATTATTTTACATATGTAAAAATCTAGTGTGTTATTTTTTCTTTTTCTTCTTCAACTGGTGCATTAATTTCAAAATTAAATAAGATTCTAAAATGGTGAACTTTTTCATTAGTAAACATGTGCTTCTCACAGTCCCAAGTCCCTATCATCCATGTGTATACTCTGCAGGCTGTATTGACAGATACAGATGGAAGGATTTTTTCTTAAGACATGTTTGGCTGAGAAATGTTTGGGGTTTTAGCCTGAGGCTGCACCTTTCATGGAATACCCATTATGGTGCTAAACTCTTAAGTTCTTCTAGAGTAACATTTAAAAATATTTGGAAATTCAGATTTATACCTTTATCTGCATTCCTAATAAGAATGGAACAGTCACATTGGTTTAGCCTCTATAATATCCTCCCTCCCTTCCTAGCTTTCTTATTCTGCTTTGAGCTGAAAGCACTTTTGCTGCTCATTGTCATTGATTGCATTTAAAAAAATATTTAATCATGTGTGTACAGTAAAAATCTTTCAGTGAAGCAGAAGAAGTCAGTTAGCAAGGGACCCAGCAAAATCAACAGCAAGTCTAGAATAACAGGGCATGTGAAAAAACAGTGGATTGTACTTCTTGCTGCAAATGTAATTAAACCTCCTTGTAATTTTCAGGTTTGTGTCCCTTTAGCCAGCACAAGACCCTCTTCAATGTTTATGTCTTGAATAGCATTATTTCCAGAAGAAGTTACTACAACCTGAATTCCCTCATCTTTTTACATGCAATGTAGAACAGATGCTATTATCCCTTTTTCTTAAAGGGACAGTTTATGATATGAGGGATATTTGTAAAAAGCCATCACTCTGAATTTGTAGGGAGTTGAAATTTTGTAATTAATAAATACTTGTAAATATAATCTTCCACCATGGTTAATACCTGGCCAGCTGAAGTGATTTTAGCAATAGGTGTCACCACAGTTTAACAAGAATGGTGGGGTTTGCATTAATTAGGCACCAGACTCCCTATTACAGACAACAAAGCGGGAATGTTAACGTACAGTGCATTAGACTCTGATTGCTCAGTGCTGTCATTTCACCCTGTGGATATGACATACTTAGCATGTATCCACACTATATAATGATGCAAGATGTAGAAAAATTTTTTCATCTATCAAAGGCCTCAGCAGGAAGGGCTCTATAAAACAAGCAGCACAGGAAGACTTCATTAGCAGCGAAAGTCTGGAATTGGCACAGCCACTTTTGCACACCACAGTTTCAAGTTAAAAGGCCTTTCCAAGATTCATGTTATGGAATTAGTTGAAGTGCAGTGTGTTGCAGACACAGCTCCAGAAACAGCTCAGAGGTCAGACACACACATCTAAGGCATAGTGGGGAACCAGCTCCAGTTTCTCTGCATGTCATCACGGAGTGCATGAGTGCTGGGAGGAGGTGGTTCACTGCATGTGGAGAGTGGTGTCCTCTTCATTGCATCCTAGCATGAGTCGCATCCCCCCAGTCCCAGTATGATGGTAGCAAGGAAAGGCCAAGGAAGAGGACTTAGGCACATCATCTCAGTCAGGTGCAGCCTGGCCCAGTGCCAGGGCAGTGGAGCCAGTCAGCCTCATGCCTTACACCTTCCCAAAGGCTGGGACCTTCTAGCTGAGAAGCTGGCAATACTGTAGATTTTACAGCTTGCAACCGAGATTGTCATTGGTGTAAAATCTCTGTCCTTTTCATCCTATCAGGCCATTTCCATCAATTTTGGAAGAGGCCACTTCACCTTAGTTTTCCTGCCTGCTGCGATGGGATAATAACACTTTCTTCCTTTTGCAAAGCCTAGGGAGATTAGTGAATGCAAAACTGCAATGGATAGGATAAAGGATTGCTCAGCAAAGGATTATTTCACAGAAATCTCAGGGTATGAGTGTTTTCCACAGAAAGGCAATTATAAATTGAATTATGTATCTTTTGTCTATAGTTTTTACCCAAACAGTCAGTGGTATTGGCCTGTACTAATGATATGAAGATGGTAGATTTTGATGCATATTGCAATTTAGACTGTTTTATACTGACATGTATTTATGTAGATATACTGGGCAATTCCTATAACCTTTAATTTCTACTCCAACCATTGATAGCTCTATAAAGGGAAAGTCAGTAACAATACTATCAAATATATAGTGAACACCCCTGTAGAAATACTTGGGAATTCAGTTTGCTTCTACCCATTTTGTGCCCTGTTATCTGAAATTACCCTCTGTTCCATGAACAGTAAAGTAGATATATAAGCTTGTTATAAAGCAAGTCCTAACATTGCTGTTATTCCGTTTTATAAAAATTAAGTTATTTAGGAAAGAAAGCTGACTAAGAGCAAATATATAATTTTGGAATGGGGCCAGTTACAAATCTTTTGAGGAAAAAAAGAGAGGTTAAGAATGAAACATGTTAAATGTGACAAAAGTAAGAAAAACTTTCCACGTAAGAAAAATGTTTCTGCTTTGTATAAAATAGTAACACTGGACTTGGAATAAAAAAGAAAAAAAAAAACAAAACCTACTCTCCAAAAGGCTTTTTTAAAATAAAATCTATAATGTTTTCCAAATGTAGAGCTAAAGGGATTTAGGACAATGATTAAGAAAATATTTTCTTCCATCACTAAGACCTGCAGAGGAAACAGAAAAATACTTTAAATGGGCAAAGCTAATGCTCTGAAGTCATTTCAGCATGAAAACTTCATTGTGAGTTCACTAGTATGAAAAATATTAATAGAGGGAAAGAAGAAAATTACTTAAATTTAAATCTTAACCTTTACTGAGTTCTTCAAATTTAGCTGTAAATATTCTGCCAGGTCATTTCCCAAAACCTGCAGCAGGTTGGATTAACAGAATTCTGTTTTCCTAAGGCTGTCAATAAAGGAAAGTGTTCAATAAGGTCATACCCACTGCCAGTATTCAGGTGCTGCCAGAATGGAGCCTCTCAATCTATATATGTGGGTCTGCATCTTTGCAGTAGAGGACTCAAAAATATATTTCTTTCTTTATTTCTAATTCTAACTTGCAAAGGAAGTGACTACGCAGAATGTATGCTGTGGGTTTAGGTGGTAGCATCAGTTCTTTAAATTCACACGCTGTCTATTTGAAGGAACAGGTTACTGCACATTAACTGAGTGATGGCAGCTCTCCTCATGCCTGCTTTCAGCCTAGATCAACTGTAAAGAAAGATGAACTAATGTAGCCTACAATCTGAATTAAGTCAGGCATGAGTCTAAGAAACCTTCAGCCTCTTCAGTTGTCTTCCTGGCTGTACACACAAAACAACATCATATTCAAAAACTGCACACCTTCTTCATCCACCATCTAGACCGGGATGTTGTTCAACCTTGCATTGTAATTGTCTATGACTAAAGACATGCCCACAAACAGTCATTATGGCTCAGCTAAAGTGTGAAAAAGTTTTATGCAGGATTAACTTGATTGCCCTTCTCAACTCCAATTGGAGACATGAAGCATTTGACACCTTGCTGGAGTCATCAGACACCACCTCTTGAGAAAGTTTCTTTTGCACTATTTGCCCACAAGTATCTCTCAGTGTCTCCAGTGTTCCAGACACTCCAGCTTGAGGATCTCCTTAGAACAATTCCCAAAGAATTTTGCTGCATTGACATACTTAAGACTTCTTTAAAAGGTGATCTCAGAAACATGACCCATCTATGTATGAATATGTTAGACAGTTGGCATCAACTTGCTCAGTGAAGTGTGCCATAAGCTTTTCATCCACATGCTCTTACACAGCCTTTCTCTCCCACCTGTACAAGGGTATGCATATATTGAAGTTTTGTATATATATAAAATAATAGTCACTAATTTGTTATGTAACTCCTGAGTTTACAAATCATGTCACTTAACAGACCATCAGAGCTAGTGAGAGGGGTTGAAAACTTCAGTTCTGTTTCCTTTGCTCCTTTTAGGTAAAAGAGAAGTAGCTGGTTATCCCAGATTTTACTGGACCCATAATTCAGGCTTTCATTCCACTCCTCATATTGAACAGTTTCTAGCAGCAGTGGATTTAAAATTTCTGTGTTCCTTCCTAGTGCAAACTGATCCACTCACTCCTTTTAATTTAAACTGTCCTTCGATAGTGTTGTGAAGAAAGTGACACACCATTGCAACACCCATCCCGTTTTACAGAAAACAAGCTCTTATAAAGATCTTCATGTTTACTAAATTAAGTTCACACACGAATCACAAGCAAGTCACAAATTACCCAGAAATAAATCTCCAGTGATATCAAGCAGGTTTTGTGTTTCTGCCATGACTTTAAATTGTAAGTAGTGGGAAGGAAAACAAATAACCTTCTCTTACTCTTGTGACTGCACAGGAGAGAACAGAAAAGTCACCTTTGCAACACAGTCCAACACATTGCGATATTTGAGAAGCAGCTTGTCCTCAGTCCCTCTATAATGAGCCCCTTCTTACTAGAAATAGCATTAATATTGTGCGGCCTGGCTGAGAGATTGAAGAAAGAATATTGCTGAATTAGTGTGCTTGGTGGTTCCCTAATTCTGCTGATTTAGCACATGGACAACCCAGTGCAGTCCCAGAGCTTTTCATAAATCTTCTCTGAATGTGTTTCAAAGGGTGCTAATTGATCATTGAGGAAGCACTGAACAAGTCATCACAATCCCTTTGTAAATAAAACAGGTGGCTACAAATTACTTCATCGAAAGCCTGAAGTACTATAGATTTGGAAAAAAAAACCAAAACACTTTTGGACAATGGTTAATAAAATACCAACAAAAGAATTAACTAGAATGAATTATACACAAGCACTCATATCTGTATTATATTGCCTGAGAATAATAGTTCCTATCAAACTGTCAGCCTTTCATAGTAAATAACTATAACAGTAATAGCACAGTAGTGGTTCAGTAGTTGAGCATTCAGTACAGCAAACAGTTTTCTGGTAGAGTATGTGATGCAAAATGCAGTAGATTTATGGTGTCATAACTCAGATCAGACACTGGTTAGTGCTTGGCTTGGAATTTGAAGGATATATTCACAGTCACAGCATTGTGTTTTGTGCTGGTGTAGCTATGCTAAAAGTAATGAAACCAGACAAGCATTATTAGATGGGAGTTCCACAATAATGAGTCAACTTTAATGAGATGTCTTAAGAGGCATTTTTATTAAATTATTTTAGAACCAAAGATACAGAGACTGTAAAAGGCCCAGATCTGGTTACAATGTAGATTTACAGCAGTTATTTCAACAACAACTATAGTTCCCTTTCTATTAAGTATATTTCAGCTGGAGTTACCTCTCAAGGGTATTTGATTTCTTACCCTTGTCCTTTTCTCCACCTCCACATTGCATGTTTTCAGTCTATCAAATTTGTTTCTAATGTCTGATAGAGAATCATGTTTCCAACATTCATACCAGAAATTGCCACACACATAAAACTCAGGATAATCCTCTTGCTGCACTGATTTTCATTATGCAAAAGTAAAACCATTAGGATATAATAATAGCTATATTTCTTGCAGGAATTGATGTAATTACCATTTAAATCAATGGAATCAACTAGTGCTGTGGCTAAAGCTCATCCAAAACTTTTCCCTCTTGTCACAAGTGAGTGATTTAGATTGCTGAAAGGTGCACTGTCAAAGGTATTAGCAAAAGTGGTTTTAATATGATGTTGTAGAAGAGTGACTTAGCCAAGGTTCAATGGCAATGTTCACTGTAGTACTGCTTGGCACAATCACTTGAACGATTCAAAACCACCAAGGCACAAATCATAGTTACCATACTAAAATGTTTTGTATACTAACTTCCTAAACATCTGCCACTGGTAAATGGTCTCTCTGCCTGAAGGAGAAACCTTGATGGGCACCTCAGCTCAAGAGGAGACCACCACCTTGCAGCCAGACTACTCAACTGGAAGAGCACAAAGAAGGCTCACTTAGGCTGTCAGACTTGTGGAATAAAGTGGTTGGATTGTAATCAAACTACACGCAATGGGAAAGGTATACATGAGACTCCTTGTACCAACAACTTTCTTTGTTCCTTGATAAATGAGTCTTTGAAAAGCTACCTGCAGTTCATGTGTTAATTGCATGATGGGTGTTCCAATCTCACATACATCAATCCTCACTCTGCCACTCATTACCTTTGCGGATCTTCACAGAACAGAGTGCAACTACAGGAGTTCTTGGCTGGTTGGGCTATGGCTCAGGCCCTTACCTCCCTCAGAGTCTGAACCAAACTATCACCAGTTTGGTTAATGGGTTGATTGTATGCATCACATTCCTCCTATAAGTAGCTAAAGGGAAATAAATTTGTTACCAAATCTGTATGAAACTTTGAAACTTTCCTCGCTTGAATTATTTTGTATGGAATTCAACAATGAACATACTCAGCAGAAAGTAAAACAAAATCTACAGAAAAAACCCAAAATTTTATCTGATTAATTTCATCTAGTTTAAAGCCAGTTTTGCATATTTCAAATAGCAATATTGATCAAATATTTGACTGTGTGATAGTATTGATAGTACTTAATTTATTATTGTAATTAAACTAGATTTTTCATTGTCCTTTTAGATGCTTTTTTTTTCAGTCCATAACATCAGGGCAGACAAGACTGACTTTTTTATTATCAGCCAAATTAGGCTGATTAAGCTTGTCAAAAAGATCAGTAGCTACTCCAACTTGCAGCTTTCTGAGTGCACTTGTACAGGATACTACTTAGAAAATAAGACAAAACTACTAATAAATGGCAACAGCTGAAGCAACGTTGAAAAAAAAAAAGAAATCTTATTCAGCTTACTTTAAAAATCACTAAGATCATGCAAAATTTTGTCTTTTCTATTGCACTTACCATTTGTTGAAATCTTGCTTTCAGTGTCAGGGAAAAAATGATGTTCTTTATTTCTAAGACAAATGAATAGGTAAAAGATCATGTACACTTGATAAATACCAGTGAGAGATGTTTGTACTTCAGCAACCTAAGAAAGTCATTAGGGGCACCATACCTGACGGATACTAATTTCTTGTACCTTCCAAAGCTGCAGTAAATCTAATACCCTGTGACTGAAAGAATGGAGAAAGTAATAAAAGCGTGTCATGAAATCAAAAATTGTAAGAAACTTCCTGACATGCCCTTCTGTTATATTTAATATATGCAGTAGCACAGTAGACGTGTTTGCTGTTCACCCACTGTTACATGAGTCATTGGAAGCACCTTGCCACCAGCCCCTCCTCCCCATTTTTCCTGGCAGTCAATTTATCAGAGGAAGATTTCCTAAGAAGTGTCCAGCGTTTTAACCAGGTTACTGGTTTCTGACTGACTACGTAATGTTTTTCTAATTATTATTTAAATCCTATCCCATACATATCACATGGGAACCTGCAGAAAATGCAGTCATTGTAATCATGCATTTTGTGTCTCTTTCTACTAGATTTTCCTCCCTTTAATTGCATATTTGCAAAAACAAACAAACAAACAAACAAAAAACAAAAAAACAAACTAATTTTCTTGAATTCAGTTCTCAGATCTATTCCTCTGAATCTGCTCTATATCATTTAGTTACCAGTTAAATAAACCTCAAAACTTAAAATCATAAAACTTTTAAAACATTTGCAATGTAAATAATATAATTATTTACAGCCATTATAATATTTACAGCCAATATAATAATTTACAGCCATTAGAATCTTACAGATTTGATGCAAAAGAGCTTGAAAATAATGAGTTTTCTGTTTATCTAATTTTTAAGCAAAGTATGGGGATCAGGAATTTTGGGTTCTGTTCTCAACTTTGACACTGAACCCATGTGGTGGGCAATGGTTCTCAGAAGACTGAATGTGTGTAGACTTAGCACCTCTTTCTGAGGTCAGACCAACAGGTGCCTTTCTTTGGCATGTAGGAAAGGAGCATTCCTAATTGTTTAAATTTAGAAAAGATTATATGTTTTCCAGTAAAGAAAAATGTCTGTTGAACAACAGGCAGTATATTCTTCGATGAATGTTTTACCTTTTTTGCTGCACCCTGCCTGTCTTGACCTTCTTGAAATCTCAGTCATCTTTTAATAAGTTAGTCACGGTGCTTGGTTGTTTCAAATATTTCATTTTAATGACTCAGCTTCTACCAAAACCAACTGCTTTGTCTCCAATTTAAAAACAAAACAAAAAAAACCCCACACACCAATCAGTGAATTTAATCAGAGGCAAACAATGTTGTCAGATCAGGCTAAAAATTCTTAGACATGTAAACAAAATGCTTGCCTAAATGAGAGTAACTCTTCTCTGATATAACATAGTTGACCTTAATATTCAGTATTATTAGTAGCCTCATTATATTTATTAAGTCTAAGTAGATCAGATTTTGCTAGCCTAAAATTTATGAGCATAGAGTCAACCTCTGAGTGAAGTGCAGAAATAAGGACAGCCAAACACCTACCACCAAGAAGCAAACATGGATCCCTCAGGTGAGGATGATGATGACTTATAAAAAATATCACAAGCTTTTTGCTGTACCTTATGGTTGAAAAAGAAACATCAGAAATTAATTGAAGTAACTCAACACTGTGAATACAAAGACTGATTTCAGTTTCCACGCATGAATATTTTTTTACCCAATGTAATTTTAACTAATTCTGGTGGAGCAGCCCTTCTTTTACTTCCCTGTATTTCGGTTGACTCCAGCAAAATTTGGATGACTTGTTGATGGTGCTGCTCTGGGTTTGGTTCACCCATTATTTGTAACCCACAGTCCCCATCTATGTGTAGGGAGAATAAGCATTGGAATAGTGACCTAGTACAGATACCAAAGCAGCAGTATGTTGGGAAAGTGGTGGATGGGAAGGGGAACACTAGTGTTTTCTAGGCACTCACTGGGACCTCTGGAACAACTCAGGCCAGCCATTGGGTCTGTACTGTGGATTTGAGTCTATCAGCTTCATCATCAAATTCTTAGATTTACTGAAATTGAGCAATTGTCATGCATCACACATTTTTCCTGGTGTGCCAGTCTTTTAATATAAATAGCTTTAGTTCCCCTAGAAAACACTCATTTCACAGGCTTTATCAGTATCCTTGAGCATCAAGAATGCTGAATGAAAAACCCTCAGAGGAAATATTTTTCTGTTGAAAGTCTTCATGCAAGTAAAGAGGTGAAAACATTGAAAAGCCAAAAGTTTTTATTTTTCCAAAGGCAGAAATTGTAAATGTTTTTATTTTTTTTCAATACAAATATCACAGCCAGTACAGTTAGTGACCCAATTATTCCAAAGGGTCTCCATTTTTTGAGAAAATATAAATGTGTTACTAAGAAGATTTTCTGCATGATTAATATCAAAACATGATTGAATTTATCCATACATAGGCATTTACACACCTCAGAAAAGGGAAGTTATTTAGAAGGTGATAGAACTGTAATTGCCATTTCAACAAAAAAGCAGTCAGTGAGGAATGAAACAAGCTCAGTCTACCAAAATGAAGATTTGGATCTTAATCAAATACTATCTTAGCCAACTTGTCATGCTGCTGTGTTTATCTGAAGTTTCCAAATTGTTGTTGCTATTGATTTCTAAAACTACACTACAGTTTTGTAGTCTTTCAAAATGAGCAATGTGTTTTCCAGACCAAATAAATAAAGAATGAAAAGGCTAAATTCTTCTCTGCTTCCTTTTTTCAGGTTTATAATAATCCTTTCTCAGCTATTATGAGATTCTGCAGACCACAATGTGACCCCAAGTCCAACATTTTGCTTTGCAACTTTTATTTTAAATGAATGTCTCTTGAAATCCTCATAAAACCAAAATATTATGCACTACTGTGCACTGTGCATTCAAATAAGCATTAGGCAGGAAAAAGCAAAGCAAAAACTGTTTAAATAGGACCTTATTTTATTGTTTTTTCCACCTGGATCACATTCCCATACCAAGACTTTCACAGATAACAGTTTTAAGCAGATAACTCTACATCCTTTATATTTAATTGACTGTCTTGATTATATTGTCACCATTTAAATATTTATTTTACATTGTCCATGTCATTCCGCTCCTGCTTCCTATGGTTTACTCTGGGCTTTCCCAGTATCTCTGGGCTTTCCCAGTATCTGTCTCATGCTATATGCTTCCAACAACTTCCAGCACTCTCTCCTTCCCATTTCTTTTCTATTTTATTTTTTTTTATGTCACCACCTGGTTTTTCAGTTGAGTAAAGCTTCTGCCTCCAAGTAACTGAAAAACCTCCTATTGATTAGGTAGAACACTCCTCATCTCAATACCTACAATTGCCTACAATTTTTTTTGCCTACAATGAGTGTCCTTTGGTTTTTGATACCTATCTAAACTCCAATTTGGTAAAACTGAAAGTTTACTAGGTTCTTTCTGCATAATCAGTTTAAGGCAGTTCTTGTAAGCTCCTACTTTCATATATCTTAAAAACACACTTCTTAAAATGTAGACATATTAGATGGCCTCGGGGTACAAGTTTTAGTAGTTCCTTTATGCATTAAACAATGTGTTCAAATCTGCACCCTTGGCATTTGTAGGACAGGAACTTTTGCCTTCAACACTAATACTAATTGGACCACCACCTCACACTAGAGAGTTCCTACTCCTCACATTGAGAAGAGATTAATTCAGTAGGAATCTTACCCTACAGCTTTTTTACACCACCCCATAACTTAATAGCATCTCTTCTGCAGCATTCAGGATGATAAAGTACAGTACTTACTGTGAATCATCATAGGACTCAGATTTGCTTCTCATGGAGCAGGCACTATTCCAAGAAGCAGAAAACACATAGTGATCTCCAATGAGAGCCATACCCCTGAGACTTTGCTATGAATATGGAGCTATAAATGAAGGTGGAACACTTTTTTCTCTGCTTTATTTGGCACTGGATACCAAGAAGGTATTGAGCTTCTCTCAAGACACACTGGTATGGCCTGAGGGAACTCTGTGGACAGCATCAGGGAGGCCTTACTGCATTTGGATTGGCTTTATCAGCCAGGAGAGAACAGGAAAGGGAGTTTGCTGGGAACACATTTTCACCGTGGGGCAGGAATGTGGGTGTATTCTGGTAAAGACTTCAGGGCAGCAAGTTCTACAAAAGTACCACCTCCCCACCATCCTACCTCTTCCATATCTCCTGCCTGGAGATCCTGGAGCCCACCCCACACTCTTCAGAAGGCCCAGTGCCTTCAGCTTCAGATCCCTCCCACTCTCACCAGAAATTGTACTACTAGTCCCCAAGTCTTCTCCTACCGCTATAAAGGGCCTTGCAGAGGAAGATTTTGCTGCAAAAGTAGTCTTGCAGGAGAAAAACACACAGCCTAAATTAAAGTTGATAGATCTGCTTCTGTCCTTCATGGCCCCACTCAAGCTCTCAAACGGTAATTCTAATCCCAAAGTCATCCCTTCAGTCTCAAACCTGACCATCATCTTAACTGCAGTGTGTCCTCACTAGCAGTCTCCAAATATTGGATCCTGTCTCCACCACTACACCCAACAGCATTTATCACAATTCTGCCTGGACTCTGAGAAAGAAAAGATATATTGGTCTAGGGGAAAAATCAGTATCTGATAGGGCTATCTTATTCTTCCTGCTGATTTTTATTGGGCAAACAAGTGAAACAGAGCATTTTAATATCAAGAAGATAGAAGCTTATTTTCACTGATGAGTTAAACAATCATCCTCACATGTACTCACATAAGTACTAACACTTCAAAGCAATTAAGCTGTTCACTGAACAGAAAAACAATTCTGTAATATTTTTAGCAATTAAAGTATGATTGGCAGAGTCCAAAACATAATGATTAGGTTTCATCATTTGAAGAAAGGTTTAAAGAAGGTGCAAATGGTTCTTTTAATTATCCTTTATTAATATTTATCAAAGTGTACAATCCCTCTATTTGTTAAATGCAGTGAATATTCTATCACTAGTTCATTATAAAAATTTTTGCTTTACTGCCATCATTTTGTCATGTTTTACAAGGGTTAAAACTGACAACAGCAAAAGTGTGATACACATTCACATTCCCCTGCTCACACCTACTGAACATAGCATTTGCATTTCATATGGGGGCATTAAACTAAACCACTGGATCGGAGATTTGATGCTTTAAATCAAGGGACAAAGTGCAAGGTGTACCTCAAATGAACACAGCTGTGAAGTCAATGCGATAGCTAATATAAATTCAATGTTCCTCGGTAAGCTCTGCTCATTCCTTGTGGTTTTCCATTGATGATGAAGAATGCTGTGTAAAAGCCAACAAAAGTGCATGCCCTCATGGTACCTTATAAACATAAATTACTGTGCTTTGCACTCAGTGAGAGTCTTCTGCTTAAGAGAAAAGAATATTGTCTTGAGTTAGACATAGCAAATAAACAGAATGGCAATTCGCACTACTGCTTTCTGTACTGCATTATGATTTTTCTCATTTTAGGGAAATATCTAGATCAATAATGACTAACTAAGTTTTGGCTATTTTGTTGTGTTTGTTTTGGGTTTTGGGGGTTTTTTTCATAATGCCTGCTCTGCAGATAGATTTAATTTTTCATCTCCTTGGCTGTCCAGAAAGTGCATTTCTTAACCAAAAGAAATTATTAGAGATGAAACAGAGTATGCTATCCTTGAGGACATAAGAGCAGCACCTGTAGACCTGGACTCAGTATTCTCAGTTGTACAGATAACAGTATTAGGAGTGAGCATCAGATGCAATGAAAGCAGTTGTGCTACAATTGCTGTTTGAGGTAGCACAAGCATGAGGGCTGGTGTTGGGAGTGAGAGGAAGAGCACTTGCTGCATTTTAGTGGGGCTTGCAGTTGTTTTGCAGAAAGTGATGTATGGCAGCCACACAACCTACTGCCAAAGCACAGTCAGACACCAGCAGAAACCTAGAAAGGTGTCAGGCATCAAGTCTCCTACTAAACAGGAGGCTGCAAGAGATAGATGTGTAATTTTACCAAGCAGTGGTCAGCAGTAGCTTCAGATGCCTCCATTACAGTTATTAAACTCAGAATTCCAGTCCTGAGAATGGGTTTGTCTGGCAAGGAAAAAAAGACAGGAGAGTGAGAGAAAGGATACTTGAGGCTTTAGGTTTCGAGTTCATGTGTATATGTGAACCATCATCTATCTGTCCTCTTTTTAGCTGCATTTTCTGAGAATTTCTAAGATTAATGATATCACAAAAGCCATTCAAAGCAAATGATTGTTTAAAAACAGATGCATTTTGTCAGATGAATGTCTTCCATCTACTTTGTATACTCTTGTTGCTTATAATTATTGTGGGGTAAACCATACAGTGAGCTCTGTAACAACTATATGCTGTGGGACTTTTCTTTGAACATTTTCTTAATATACTACGAGGTAAGATGTTAATCGTGTACACCTTTTGTGCAATTTAGTGTTAGCACATTCCTAATACTCCCTTCCAAAAACATATACTTAATTTACACTCTCATTAGTAAGATTTATTCCTGTACATTTAGGTCTGGAAGATAAGCACAGTAAAGGAAGTCCATATGCTCTTCCCATAAACCCTGTGAGAAGGAAACTAGGTATTTATTGGAACAAAGGAACATATCTCTGTTCTTTTTCCTCTTTCATAACTGTAAGGAAAAACAAATAATTCCGAGCGGGAAAGAGGCTGAGCTCTGTTTGGATCCAGCTAGCAGAGAACAAAACTCATCTCCTGCAGACAAATAAAGCCCTTCTAAACAAGTTTAGAAATGTCAGTAGGTCCCCTACCACAGAAGGGTCAGCATTACAGCTTCCAGCTGCTTGGGTAAGCCAGGGAAAGGGATCTTGCACATCCCGTTCTGGAAGGATGGTTCCTGCAGGTCTCTACCATATATTGAGCTTGTCTTCTCATAAAAGGCTTTTTGGAGCAATACAGAGTGCAAGCTGCCCATACTATGTCATGCTTCATGGCTACAAAGCACAGAGCTTAGAGGAACTGGCCCCACGGCAGGTGATCTGATGGCCAGGCTCCCCCACAAGAACATGTCTTTTACATGCAGAGCAAAAATAGGAATTAGCTAGGCTTTGAGGGGAGGTAAGTTATAAAATCATTACACCTCTAAAAAGCAAGATAGAAAACTCTACATTTTTACTCATTTACTCCATCATTTGTAATTATTGTAGTTTAGGGCCCATTAAGTAGAACTGTACTTTCTTTTAGTGAGGTTTTTTAATATTTAATATTGGCTTTCCAATGTTACATACATTGTAATAGTGTACAGTTAAAATAAATTTCATCTAGTAGAACTTAATTTGGATAAAAATGCCAGAAGGATTATACTAGAACTATAATAACAGTAGCAATAGAATTTTTGGAAGACTGGAATACAGTGTTGTGCCTAAGAAGAGTGTTTCCAATAGCTTACGCTCAAAAAGCCCTCCAGATAGTGAAAAAAGCAGCAGAAATAATTTCAGGTGGAAAATGAACCAGCAAATATTCCACAACCACTCTCCATCTTTTCTTTTAAGAGATTATGATGGCAATTAGGACAGTATATAGTGTTGCTTTGATATTGTCTACAGATAGCAAGTCTATATGCTCAGTTGAGTCATTCAATTCTTAAAATGCATTTTGTTCAAATCACACTTTCTAAAGTGGTTTTCTGTTAGAACTACATCAAATGAAAGTCTTATTGCTGGCTTAAATGTAATTCAGTTCATCCTTGTTGTGTCAAGAGATGTTTTTATATATAAGGGGAAAGAAATGAAAAAATTTTTTAGAAACCACTAGTCATCATGAGAGTTTTTTAATATCATCATCACTACCATAAAGCCAGATGATAAACTGTAAACTATTCAGAAGAAAGAAATAGAATAAAATTAGCACTGAATTACTCTAGATTAATCATAGCCCTGGATTCCTGTCATTCCAGGGAAAACAAAAGCTTGGCTCTTTCAGATTTTAATGTTTCTTCTCAAACTTTAACATTATTTATAGTGAGAGGGAAATAAGGAGTCCACGTACTGAAGGAAGAACACAGGAATATTTTGGGCTGGTAGGGTTGGTAAATTTTTATCACTGTTTCTAACCAACAGCAAAGCAGCATTGATGACTTGGATCCAGATGGTTCATAACATAAATGTTTCACAATAGTAAACTAATGAAGCTCTTTAGTGCTGGTGACAGGTAAATGCTTGAAAGGTTTATGGCAAGGAAAAAAGCTTGGATAAATAGCTTGAAAATCTGCCTTTTCTTGCTTTCATAATTATTGCTTTTTATAATGGCATAACAGAACGGCAAAGTGTAGTTGAAAAAAGGGGTAGAAAAAAGGAACTCTCTTTGGAGCTAATAGGATGTACAGTGGGATTTTCTTTTTTTTACTTCTTCTAAGATGAATAGCAATTTAAAAACCATTAGGCCTCTCTCAGACTTAAGGGGAGAATTCAAAGCTCTTTTTTCTTATAGCTAGTCTCTCTAGGGATCAGACCTAAAATAGGGGTGATGAAGATTTTTCTCCGTGCAAGTAGAGAATGATAGTTTCAGGATGTTTAAACTGAAAGAAGAAAGTTCTAGGACCTCTCACATGAGCTTTTCTCCCTAATTCTCATTACCTGTGAAGACCACAAACAGAAACCTGGTGTTCTCTTTGCAATGAGGGGGAAATCTGATGCCTGACTTCTTCAAAGGTCAGGAGACCAGTCCTTCAGGGACTTGGATGTTTCTGGAAAACCAGGTTTTCAGTAAATGGAAATTTTAACAGAAATTTTTTTTTTTTTTTTTTTTTTTTAATTCATTGAAGGAGGTGGAAATTGGCTGAAAAAGCATCAGCAAATTTTTCAGGCTTTGATCAGAAGTGCACCAGGTTTCGTGAGCCATTTTCTCTTTCAGTTATAAAAAAGATGGACTCCCTCCATCCCTATTCCCTCCACCACCCCACCCCCCCCAAAGGAAAAGGTGTATAAAAGATTGGCTGAAAGATATTTTTTCTGTAAATTTTTTTTTTTCAAACTTGGGTTGAAAACATCACTTTAAAAAAAGAAACCATCTACTTCTGTTAACATTTTCCACTGTCAGTTTTCCAAACAGATGTGATTAGGAAAGTGTTGCCAGTTTTTCTGTGGGTAGGTGGAGCTGGTATGTCTTATGCTCCCCTGCAGCATCACTCAATGCCTACTTGAAGCTGGCAGCATTAATGGGTCGCATAGCAGGACACAGGTATTTAAATACAACCTGCCTCCAGCCTCTGCTGGAAGAATAATCCTCAAAAGTGTTGGCTAACACAGGATTTTTTGCATTTTCATAACGTGGCTGATAAAGTAACAAAAGAAATCAAAGGATATACAGTTATATCCTATGGCAGGTAAACAAAAACAATAGCAAAATAGGCAGCAGCAAAAGGGAAGCAACTGAGGAAAGAGCCCACAATCTGGTAACTATAGGCATTGCTGAAAGCGCACAGCCAATGAAAATGGAGTAAGGTATATAAATAGTGTGATGGGACCGCAGCAGAGAATTCTACATGCAATTTATTTAGATTGAATGCTATTATGCAAATAAAACATTTCATTGCAAAGCAGCCAAGATACATTATTCTATTTCCTGCTGCTAAAATAGAAATTATTCAGCAGTTATTTGCATACCATTATTGAGGGGAGGTATACTTCAGCCTCAACAGCTCTTGCTTGACTTGCTGTTATTATTTTGGGCCATACAGTCTAACTCTGGACTGATTGCACGGTCCTGATTGTCCAATACTTCAGGAACACTATTCTTCTTTTAATCTTCAATGGTTTAAGGGTGGGAAAGCATTATAGATATTGACATTTGTTTGATTTGTGAAAAAGTCCTCTTGGTTCTTTTCCCCAGCTGTCTTGGCTTCTTTTTGAGGTCCTGCTGGAAGAAATTCTATGCTTTCATACTAAAGCCAGCATTTCATTTCTCAGTTTCTACAGATCAAGTGATGAGATGTCATGTGTGAACCCCCTGAAGACTGAGAAGAGAAACTCTTGACTTCCCCACAGAAAATTGTGAACTGCAGTTTCTTACTGGCTGACAACACCTTTGATCCAATTTGTATGAAGCTCAATTTACTTATTAAAATGGACATTATTGTTCAAATATTAGAAACTCCATTTCTTATATGTTCTAAGCTGTACAATTGTCAGATTTCTATGGTTTAGATTGTAAATGTGGTTTTCTCTGGCTAATTATTGGTATTATTTTTTTAATTTTGATGTCTTAAAGGCCAATGTACTGTATCATAATAATATGAAGGACATATTTAACAGGTGTGAAAAACACTGTATACAAATGTATATTTCTAAAAGCTATTTTTATGATTAGCACGTTTTACTGTTTTACCACATTTAGAGTCAGGTGATATTGCACTTCTTTGTTTACGGCTTAATTCAAACAAGACCATTTTGATCAGTGCCACAATTAAATACATTGTATGGTATTTCCCATTATTTTATTCCATTTATTTGTCATTGGAAATAATTACATTTGGTAACAGAATGGCTTATAAAAAGTGAAAATGTCAAAATAAGAGAGCAATCTTTGATAAACTGTAAATTGGTTCCTCCTGTAAATCCCTTTCTTCAGATAAACACTCTCTGTGATGCCATTCATCAGACAGTTGTTACAGCTGTTCTTGCAAATCTCTAAAGGCAGTTTGTTGTTACCATATGGAAAGTCAGTCAGTCTCCTGTCTAGTCAGGAAAATTACTTATAGCCTGCCAATACCTGACAGCCTGAGTTAGCCTACTTACTACTTTTTGGGTTATTTTCTGGCAGTAGCCTTTCCGCCCACAAACTCCTAAGGCCCTCCTAAAAGCCTGAAGTTGGAATAATTAATTATTACAGATGTTGTAGGGGGAATCTCAGTATAGAATTTCTTAATAAATCATATTTCCTTTCAAACAGAATGGATGCATTATTTCTCTTGTGTTACTGAGACATTAAAGATATCAAAGCATATATGATATGGGCACAAGGACTTCTTCTCTAATAAAAGTACCAACTTGTTCACCATCCCAAAGTCAGATCTCTTTAGCATTGCAGATGACATGAAACAAAGAATATGTGTTTATTCATTACATCTTTATGTGAGTGGTGCTCATATAAAAAGAGACATGTCTTTAAAGTGATTGCAGAGTAAATAAATTATTTAGTAGCTACAGGCTCCCAAGAAGGAGAGGCATTAATTTAGAAAGTATCTTACACAGTCAAATGGAGTGCAGACCCAGCTGTGTGCCAGTCTGCAGCATGGAGCCCTGACCACTGAGATCCATGGCCAGGGTACTTGCTGTTTGGGATCATCCAGCACTACAAAGATGAACCCTTGCCTCGCCCTTTCAATTGCTCTCTGTAGGTTGAAAGCAAGAGAAAACACAGGGTACTAGAAGGACTTTTTAATAGATCAAACTTTAAATTTCTATTTTAAAAAGCAGTTTCTGAGACGACAAGTTCACCTCAAGTAATGGGGGTATAAGAGGGTGGGAGCTCAAAGTCTCTGGTCAGGTTTCCAGCATGGGGACCACCATCAAAGAAGGACTGATATTCTTCAAAAATTTGGAAGAAAAGCATACATTTGAATTTAATTATCTATTACTGAGTGAGAATTTTTTTCACTAGGCAGCCATGTAACATAGCACTCTCAGTTATGTTTGTGTACCTTATATTTAGCTTGTCTGTTGTGTGGAGTTACATGGTTTACATAAGTGCTGAGTAGTACCTAGTTCCTTAAATAAGGAAAGACTAGTATAAGTAGTTATACCTGAGCATAAAGAATTGCAGCTTTGGAATTTACCAGGGCTGACTCTCCCAGAAAAGTGCAGGAAGAATATTACTTCTGTGTAAGTGAAATATTAGGTCAAATCAGAGGGTGAAATATTTCTCTACTTTCTATCTATTAATATAGGTTATGAACATTTTAAACTGTAAAAATACAAAAAGAATGGCCATTTTGTGATCTCCATCTTTGGCTGACAGTTAAGAAAAAGAACTCCAAACGTCAGCAGCTCAAGGGGCACTTGTCGCATTTAAATCACATAAACTGTTGGCTGACTTAAAAGAAACAGAATGTCATCCAAAGAGATCAGTTCTGATATTGGTGTTAATAAACACTCAGATGTGAGAGACATCTAGGTATATTGTCTCTTCACCACCTCCATTCCTAATGAGCTAACACTCACAGAAAGCACTCTTAGATTTTTACACATTCTTTACAATCATTACCCTTAGATTATAAACTCACAGAAACGATTGCACATTCATAATGTTGACTCCATTTCACACCACAGTTTAAGTCCTGGATATATTTTGAACACCAAAACAGTCACCTCTGATAATGCCATGAGGCACTACTTCATTTGCAAGCCAGAAGATTTTTACCTCCTGCAGTCTATTACTAGTGAGGTTTCTCAACGGCATGTTTGCTTAAAATCACTCCAGAGGATGCCTGTAGCTTCGACAGAGCTTAATAGTTCTCTGCTGTCCATGTATGCAGTATGCTTGGTGTTGTTTGCCATCACCACCTGTTACTTGTTTGGCATGAGTTTTGTCAGTTGTGGGGATTTTCAGCCTTGCTCATCCCTTGCAATATGGAAGAATAGGAAACATAAAAGATCTTGCAAATCAGCTTGGACACTCAACAGTCTTATAAAATCCTTTACAGACAGTCCTGAATGAAACCAATTCATTTTCTACACAGACCTATATGCCCTGTGTATTTCAGATATTTGTTTCAAACGTGGGCAGTTGCATGAATGGAAAATATTTACTAAAAAGCTTTAAAGTTTGGATCAAGAAAAAATATTTTTACTTTTGTAAACTCTTGTATTACATCTTGTTGCGGTTCCTATCAGTTTTCTCTGTAGACCCATTTTTAGTTCTGAAAAATCACTGTACTTAAATTATGTAGATAACTATAATCTTGTTAGAAGTCCTATTTTTAATTGGTGCCACTACAATTTAGAATTAAAACATTCAGAGTTTGCCCATTAGAGCAGATTGATGGTTCATTGCAGATTTCTTTAAAATGTTGTAACATAATTTTTACATGTCTGTAAATAAATATTTTCTCTGATTTATGCACTAATTCAGTTTTGCAATTTCTTCTCTAAAATGTGACTCTAAGACATTTCCCAAGAAAAATGTATTTCTCTCATGGAAAAATGGCATTTAAAGCTCTGTAACACAACCATCCTTCACAAACTTCCAAAGCAGACCAAACAGAAACAGGCATTCATAACATTAAGTACTAAATGTAAGTGAAATGGAGAAAAATGTTAATCCTGCTATCATATTAATAGTTTGAGAAATTTAAGTACCAATACTGTATTAAGAAATGACTGACAAGAATTGTGACAAATTTCCTGAAAAGAGAGAATTCTTCAGTGAAGTGAAAAAGAGAAAGAGGAGGCACAGTGGGGATGTTTCATTGAATTTAAGAAATGGATTGTCTTAATCTTGGAAGCTTCTAAGTTTCATGTCTCACTAAGGCAGTATGAACATAATTCATGAAAACCATGTTAAGAATAGTTATCATTCTCTGTTCAGTATTCAAATTCATTTTTCATTCATAGTTCCTTATTCCATTCACAAGGTGTTGCTATGCAGGCAAGCTAAAGAAAATAGGTCCACAAAGTCTATGAGAATATTTTTAAATTATATTGGTATTGTTGGGAAGCAAGGCTATTTTGAAATATGCAGTAAAACCAGCATGATTTGAAAAGTTAGTACTGTACTTCTCAGCATTTCTCAGCAATGAAATGTTCTGGCCACAAGTATGGAAGGGAAGAGAAAATAAAGGCACTTGTGTACAGCAGTTACAGCCCTGGGTTTACAATCCATGCCCTTACAACAACCAGTTCTGGAAAAATGGTAAGAAAATCTGAGAGACTGCTTAAAAAAAAAAAATAGAGTGCTACAGGGAATACATAGTTGTTGGGTTTTGGATGGTGTAATAATAACTCATTTGAGACAAAAAGAGCTTGAAGTTTTGTGGTTGCTATAATAGGTACTTTTTTCTGATTAAACTCTCAAAGAAAGATTGCTGTTCCACAGTTGCACAAACACAAGTAATCCACAAGTATCACACTGCATTTTAACAGAAAACTAGTTCACAGAGCATCTATCCCATATAAATCCCACTAACCAAGCAAAAATGTTTCTAAAGGTTACATTTAAATCTGTCTGATACTGTCCTGGCTACATAACTTAGCAGCCTAAGGTAATGAAGAAAAAGCTTTGCATAACCACTGTGTTGGTGTATTACTGTATGTGAATACACCTATGTAGCTATGCATATGTGGAAAAAAATCCTTCCATTGCTTTGTGCTTTAGATAATTAGAACTAGAGACAACTAAAGTTGTGTAAAATTAGAATCAAACTCATCCCCGTTGATTGTCATTAAATGAGTACCTTCAGTGTCTACTCCAACTGGATTCTTAAGCAGAAACTGTGATCAGTGTTCACCCTATGAGTAGTTACAGCAGAGTTTAGTACAGTATTTAAAGTAAGAAGAAATGATAAAATATTGCTGCTGCTAATAGTGCTGCTGCAGTAGGACCACAGTGGAACATGGTGGAGGAACAGAGGATGAACAACATGGCAGGGCTGCAGCTTGAATGTGGTGCTGAGATCTGAATGAGAATTGAAAGGATTTTACCTCAGGATGACCGAGGAAATTATTGAAAGGGGGTGTTTTGCACTGGTACTGATTTTACATTTGAAGAAACCTTCCCCATAATCTTATTAATTTTCACATCTCTGCTGGCATGCCATGATTTTGATGATTATTTCAAGGGGTAAGCCTCAAAATTTGCATGTGATTTTGGTCAAACTTACTGAGAATTCAACACTTAGCAATAAGTAGTCAATCACAATAAGCATTTACCCCTTCTTTAGAATTTTGGCCTTGGTGTTTAATCCACAAGGCAAGGGAGGGATTTCATAAATATCTGTTTACTTGAGTGGTCACATTAACTGTAAATCTATGCTTCTAGTGATAGAAAAACTATAGATCATAGAATGGTTTTGGTTGGAATGGACCTTAATGATCACCCAGTTCCAAGGCCCCTGCCCTGGGCAGACTTTTCACAAGACCATCCAAACTGGCTTTGAACACTTTCAGGGATGAGACATCCACAACTTCTCTGTGAAACCCATCCCAGTGCCTCACCATTCTCACATTAACAACCTTCTTCCTAATATCTAGGGGGATAGGAATATCTAGGAATATATTTTTTTCTTTTCTTTCCTTTATTTTTTTTTTCAGCAGATGATGTTTTGCATTCTGGTCTCCATCAGTAATCTACATTAAACAAGAGGACACATTTTTATGTAATATGTGATATCAAGCAAATCAATATCTAAACCTTTCTCAATTCTATACAGGACAATTTCAGTGACATGTGTCAGGAGTTTTACAGTGTTTATGATGACAGGTTGCATTACCTGTAATCTATGTACCAGTGTATGACATTGTGTTTTACAAATCTATTCATTGAGTACTATTATTTAAGGTAGCAGGCTTCAGAGAGAAAGTTTATCAGCTCATGTCTCAAAAAGATAAATGTGATTTTTGACACCAAGCTATAAAAAATAAATTGTGCTGATTTCAAGGATGAGTGACCTTTGAAATTTGGATACTTCTGCAATTACATGAGGATCATTTGTAAGTGAATTGCAAGCTCTGAGGGATTTTTGTGGTTAGCTAACAAGGTGGGGAAACAGTAATTCAGGAGTGCTACCATCTTAAATGGGTCTCATTCAGGTCAATTTGTTCTAAACTGGATTTGAATGATTCAAATAGTGACACAAGGCAGGATGTCACAAGGTAAAATGATAGAAGCAGACAATTAATAATGGCAATAAGAAAAATAACAAAAATCAATGCCCATGGAATTGCATATGGGCACCCATGTAGACAAATGACATGGTTGAATTTTCTATCGATGTAGACTTTAGGTTCAAGAGAAGCTCTGTGAAACTTCATGCAGTGCAGAGCTACAAAGAGAGCATATTTGCTGCTCCTGCTTACTCAAGGAAGTGAATAAACCAAGCAGATGTCAGATTTTCAACAGCTTCCTCAGCCCTTTACAAAGGTGTCTTTATAGTGGACAAGTTCAAACTTTTTCCCACCACCTAAACCCCCCCTTTTGTGCATGGTTTGTCTCATATGTTAAACTACGAGTTTTTTCAGAGAGAACAAAAGCAGTGAAGTGGTCTCCTCCCAGGAATGAAGAGCATGACTGAGCGGGTATGTGCACACCTAAACACACACAACCCACAGACCTGCAAACAGGGGAGATCCCTTCCCATCTCCATTTTCAGGGTTAACTTCTTGAGGGTTGAAGTTGCAAGAGGCTGAGTTTGGAGGACTAAAACTCTCACTGAGTTTATGAGCTCCTCTTTAAATATGGTTTTAGAGATTGTTTTTCATCTGCAAACCTCAAATAGTCACAGAAGAAGAAGAAGTTTGAGCCATTTCTTAGCTATAGAGAAGGGATGTAGGACATGGAGAAGTCATTTAGCTGTCTCGAAGATTTCTCCTGTTGGTAACAGCAAGAAGCTCAGAGGACTACATAGGACCCTGGCCTGGTAGAATCACTACAGATTGAAAGACACTGGTGTTACAGTTTACCATATCTTTGTGTTTCCTTATGGGCAAAGTTCTTAAACTAAATATTTCACATCAAGCTGGGTATAAATTTTCACTGCTGTGAATAATCAGCATAGTAATGGAGTTTAAATCATAAATCACATTTTACTTTCCAGCAAATTCCCCAGTAGGGGTGGTTCTAAGTTGACAGTGTTAACCAGGTTTTGGAGCAAATAATGTACAAAAAAAATTATTTAATCTCTTCAAGCTAAGGTGGTGCCTTCAGCAATGATAATCAGATTTTAGTGGTCTCCATAGCAATGCAGGTGAAAATTTAGAAAAGCATGAACGTATTCAACAGCAAATACAAAAATTCATAAAATTAAGAATGCACTCCACTGAGGATTGTTTTTCAGGGATGCTGAGAAAATGAGGCTCACATTTGTGATTGAAAAGTATAGGGTTAACTTAGCATGAATCACTATAATTGAGCAAGGATCATGCTACAGTATCATGATCCCTCTCAGGAAAATCTTTCTACTTCCATATTCTTTGCAGATATTTTTGGTTTAAACAAATATAAAAATTGCTGAACTATGAATTTTAGTATATTTTCTCTTTTAATTTGGGAAACACTGTATGCTTTAATAAATAAAAACCTCCAAATCACCTGGCTGAAAGATTAAGCACATTTACACAGAATACCAGAGAATATGAGGGAGACCCATAAGCTAGCAAAGATCTGAGCCAATAAATCTAAAACTGAAGTCTATGGAATCACAGAATCAACAAGGTTGGAAGACACCTTCAGGATCATCTGTCCAATGTCAACACAACACCATCATAATAACCCCTGTATCCCCAAGTGCCACATCCAGGGGCCTCTTGAGCACTTTCAGAGATGAGGCCCCACCACCTCCCTGGGCAACTTATTGCAATGCCTAACCACTCTTCCAGTGAATTTTTTTTCTAATATCTAATCTGAACCTCCCATAGTGCACTTTAAGGTCATTTCCTCTTGCCCTTTCACTTGTGATATGGCAGAACAGACCAACCCCTACCTCACTACAATCTCCTTTCAGGTGGTTGTAAAGAGCAATGAGGTGCCACCCTGAGCCTCCTCTTCTTCAGAGTAAACAACCCCATCTCCCTCAATTACTCCTTATAGGACCCTTCACCAACTGTGTTGCCCTTCTCTGGACATGTTCCAGCACTTCAATGTCCTTTTGGAAGTGAGGGGTCCAGAACTGAACACTTGAACTGTGACCTCACCAATGCCCGGTGTAGCGGGACAATCACTTCCTTAGTCCTGCTGGACACTATTTTTGACACAGGCCAGGATGCCATTGGCCCTCTTGGCCACCTGGGTACATGCTGGCTCATGTTCAGCTGCAGTTGGTCAGCACTCCCAGGTCCCTTTGTGCTGACCAGCTTTCCAGCTACTCTTCCCCCCTCCCTGTAACACTGCAGGGGGTTGTGATCCAAGGACCTGTCACTTTGCCTTATTGAACCTCACGCAGTTGTCCTCAGACCATTGATCCACTCTGTAAAATATCTCTCTATAAACCCTTCCTGCCCTCCAGCACATTAACACTCCCACCAAACTTAATGTCAGCTTACACAAGCACATGTGCTGCCAGCTCAGGTTTTTCAGCCTATCTGCAGTTCCAAGTAGGGCCAAGACTTTCTCTACATGGTGCAGATGTGCCTCAGTAACACGTGACACAGCTGGACAGGAGAATGTCCAGATGTCCCTTCCTACTTCAGCAATTCTGTGATGCTGTGATTCCATGTTATTGTAAAACAAAATACATAAAGTCTACATTAAAAAGATGCCGAAGATGCATAGGGAGCATGCCAGAATCAGCATGTAACACCCGTCTTAAGTATATTCTCCATCACAAGAATCTCTTGTCTATACTTAAAATATTCTCATCATGATCACTTATTGAAGCAGGAAGCTTTTCTTCCCAGTAGAGTCTTGCAGTTGCTGAAGTCATGCTCAGTTTGCTTCCTCTCATCCTATTCAGGATGAACATTCATTCATAGCCATTGAACACTTAGTTCACACAAACAGTAACAGTTTCAGCTAGAAAGAACAAGAAAGTCCTATCTCAGAAAATTCTGCAGCCCTGCATCAGGGAGCTTGTAGTTGTAGACTCAAGGTCTGTGAGGCAGTGAGGGGAGCTGGTCCTGCCTATTCCATCTCTGAATTGTCTGTGCTATGTAATGAGCTACTGGATAAAGAAGAGCTACAAGAAGAATGGTTTTGGGTAAGCACTTATCCCAGCTCTTCCCACAGAAGAGAAATATTCCTGAGATCCACTGTCAGATGAGTCCCAAGAAGACAGGCAATACATTGCTTCAGGGAAGCAAACAGCAAATGGTAGTGACTAAAGGGCACCTCAGAAAGAAAAACAAAGGGAAGACCCAGAGGGAGAGACCAGCAAGATGTTGCCAAGGAACCAGTGTTTGGCCCAAGGAACACAATACAGGACAAAGTGTCTCACGAAGGACAGTAGAGCTGTTGAAAGGCAGATTTTGTTGCCAAAACACCACTGGACGAAAATCTATGTTTTGTGCAGGATCTAGAACAGAATATCTAAAGACATACATGAGATAATCATTCCAAAAGTATAAGGTGGGGAGAGTTCGTCTATGCATACGGATGGAGTATGGGCATGAGCTATGTGAACTGGGCACACAGTTGTTGAGTCTATGGCAACTTAGCCCAGATACAGACTGAACATTTTCTTGCTTCCTAAACCAAAAGAAGTATGGGCAGGACACCAGCTGAGGGCAGGCTCCAAAGACTGTGAGACTGAACTGAGGTGTGCATATATCACACAAGTTTTCCAGTGGTTGTAGTCTCCGTGGCTTAGAGAAGAACTGCGAGACCACAAGTCCTACTGGAGTCAATTCTCAAGTCCTCAGGAAGCCTTCCTTCCCAGGATCCTAAAACAGAGAGACCAAGGAAGCAATTTAGATGACTAAACACAGATATCTAGTGCCATTTTAGATTCCCCTTTAGATTCTCCACAAAGAAATAAAGTTCACATAGTCCTGACGATACCTGCCAGTTCCGGAAGGGTGTTTCAGTTACTCAGGACTTACTCAGACTCTCAAAATTTCAGTTTTGAGAAGGATGTGAGTTTTTGAACCATATCAATATTTATAGATGTTTATGTTGCTGAATGAGGGTTCCAATTTTATCTGTGATGTTTTGATAGGATAATTGGGGGGAGATGCCATTAAAAAAAGGCCAAGGTAGGCAAGGAAAAGTTTTGAAAACATTTTCAAACTAGGATCTCTAGCTGTGTAATTCAGATTCATGTCAACAATAGTTTCCAAAAATCTGCTCATATAAAAGAATTCGTATAGGAGCTCATAGAAAACTGGAAAGTAGGTTGAACAAAGCTTACAAAAAATAAGTTGGCTGCAAAAGTAAATCAAAGTTATTGGTGAGTTCTGTAATAGTTAAGTAAAGTAGGAACTGAAACCCTGATCTGGTGTTGCCCATTGAAAAAACAAATTAGATATAGCATGTGCTAAATTATCCCTTTATCACCTATAAAACAACAACAGACTGTGGCACCTATTATTACCATTAGATGGACTATACTTTAGTCACACCTAGGTTCAATTATTGCCACAGTGCAAGCTGCAGCAGGCGATTTCAAAATATACCCCAGCCTGTGCCATCTTTGTACTGCTGGGCTCCCAATTAAAAGAAAATTACTGAAGGCCCATTTGCTCAGCTTAGCGCTGTAGGAACTTGAAAAATAAGAATAATTTCTCACCATGAACAGCAAAATGAATGTAAAAGTGCTGTAGACGTCTTTTTCTTCCCCCTTTGAATTAGAGGTTCACCTCTGGTTCAGAGTTAGAGACACTTTGCTCAGTAGTTATACTAAAGCAGCCTAGCAAACCTGGCTGAAAAACACTCATCCCTGGACAACACAATCATTTTCAGAGATGGGAAGGCTGAGTCCCAAGGGTAATCCCTACCACAAGGGCTGTGGCATCCTTACAAACACCTTTCTTTGCCCTTCTGTTTTAGTAGGAGCAGAATAACGTCAAGGGGATAAGTATGGTTTCATAGAAACTTGTCATGCATGAAAACTGATGAGTGTCTTTTTTATTATATAGAGATCTTGTGCATTCTTTCTGTTGCGAAGTAGTACTCTGGGTCTGTCTATGGCTGTCACAGGGACATCCATGTGGAAGAGCATGAAAAGAAGCAGGTAGGAGAAAGGTACAAGGTTTTCTGCAAGACACTGTCCTTTCTTTTTCCAAAGACCTACCTATTCTTATATTAGTGCTACATTGGTAGTTAATGACCGGTAGTGTTCTTGTTTTGTATATTGCCTTGTTAAATTTTTGTTGCCCTGTATATTCATGCTTACATATTCACATATCTACTGCAAAAGTTTCTGTTGAGACTGCAATCAGCTAAAATAGCATTAGGGAAACCAGTTTTGAGAAGGATATAACAGGTTTTGAACTACATCCAGCCTTATAATTTGAGTAAAAAGCAGAAATACAAATACAGAAATGCAGAGCCTTTGCATTTCTTTAAAAGCTATTCCTTGGTGCTCAGTTTCACAGAGTCCTTCTTGTCTAAAACTGTGTGTTAGAACTGCAGTATCTGAACCACCTTCACTGAATTATAATTACAAAGTTGTTTGTTTCTTTGTCAGTTAGGTAACAAAAACCAAGAGTTGGAATAGAATAATCCCAGAAAGGGATTAGCTATTTTGTGGATAATGAAAACTTCAAGAGTATTTAAAGAGCAATGGTTCTTCTTTTAAGAAAGGCATAAACTTTTTTTTCTCCAGTGCATAAACTAAACACTGACAGCACAAAGGGAATATGGAAACAGGTTATTCTGTTAATATTTACCTGGGAATTTTGAGCACCTCTCTCTGCACCCTTGAAGTGCAACATGATGAGACTGTATAATAGGACTTGATAGAGGCAAGTTGAAGCTTAGAAAACGTGGAGAGAATAGACACATTACAACTGTATATTTTTGGTGTTACTGGGCAGACTTGTTCTGTAATGACTCCTTCAGGGCATAAACAAGAGAATACTATTGTGTTTCAGCCTACATTGAATTTCCCATGCTTTCGAGAAGTTCAAATACACTGCTGGTAACTCAGGAGGTGAAACTACACCAACATTTCCTGCTTCTTTGGAAGACAAAAAGGCACAAGAGTACCTCATATGCTCAGCCTTAGCTAAAAGACTGTTACCCATACCACAGCACTGCAGTCTGGTTTCTTATATTTACAATTAATCTAGTGATAATTCCTAGCTGTTCTGTATATTCTTATTAGACTGGGCACACAGGAGGCTTCTGGCTTGCTATGATTAGTCATAATCTGATATAGCTCTTTTTATCAGCACGAAAATGAGAGTTTTCTGGTTGAAACTGCATAGTTTTGCACTCAGTTTTGCAGTGATTCACCTTATTCTTATGTGTAGAGAATGCACTAAATCATAAGTGGAATTCCTGTACTTATTCAGAACTAAAAGTTACTTTTCTGAGAATTTTCAAGAGAAGGTGTTAATTACCTCATGTGTTACATTTATTTAGTAACAAAACCTTAAAGGAAAGGCAATGTATCAGACCTTTGCTCTGTCCCCATTTATCTGCCCCTTGGCAAGCCTGCATTCACAAGTCCTGGCCAAGGAAAGGTACCTGTGAAATTCCAGCTAGATTTCTTCTCTGTGTTATTTATTGTTGGGTTTGAGGACTGTAAGTCACCAATTCAATACAAGTGAATGTTTTTGTCCAAAGTCTTTAAACTTATATGATTCTTAAGAGAAACCTGTTGAACCACAACACTGAGGCTACATGATATTCTTGTTTAAGGCAGTTGACTTAATCTGGTGACCATTACCTAGTGAGGAGAATAGGAAGGGATGACAATTACAGCTAGGACTGTTAGTGGCAAGTTTCACTCTTCTAGGGGTTTTTTAGGGTAAAATAAAACTCATGAGGTCAAACTAGATCAACCTGTGAGGGAGAAGAAGTTCCCCATCTGAGGACTATCCCAGGCAGCAGCAGTGTTGTCCACTGCCTTGCATCCACCACATTTGATCTTGTGGAGTGTGTTAAATTAACTGACTGAGCTAAGGGAAAGAATCTTCTAATTTTAGGGGAGGATGAGCATGACATTGTTTGGGGTTTTTGCAAGGTCCGACTTCCAGCTTCCTCCCAGCCTCAAGTGCACAACCTCAACAGATGACACAAAGAAGGCAGGGGAAAGCAAGGTCAAGAAATGGAAGAAGAGCAGAAAAGTTCCTTTGGAATTAGTCTAATCCAACATCAGGTAAAGATGGTCTGCCAGAGCTCTTTATTTCTTTTCAACTTAATTAAAATAGGTTACCTGAATCTGATGCAAACCACTGTCCTGTAAATAGTGGTGCAGAACAGCATGGACCAGAGGTTAAGATATCAGGTTTTCCTGGGCTTACTACTGAGATGATGCCACCAGGGAGCCAATAACCAATCAAATTTTTTTAACACTGTGTTCATATTCTTTATTTGCAATTTCAATTACTTGTTTTGCATATATGCCCCTTCTGTTTAGTGTAGATAGGCCTGTATTTTCATACCTGAATGTGAAAGCTGTTTTGCCACAGCACCAACTGCTTACAAAATGTTAATGTTGAAAAAAAGGCAAATAAAAATATCTTTGAGACCTTTTGGATGACTTCTGATTATAAGACCCTGCAAGCCCTTCAGTTAGCCAGATATACCTAGTTTTTAATCCTGAATCTTCACAGGTCCTGTCCTTTCTTGTAATTTGTAATTCAGTATACTAAAATCTAATATTTCCATAAACAAAAAATCACTCAAAGGAAGGAAATCAGATACATCTTTCATCACCGACTGCAACTCTTCAAGTTCAGATTTTCAGAGAAGCCCAGAAAAGTTTGATCCTTCCTGACATACTGGAGCAGATGAGCATCTAATTCTCTTAGCTTCCTTTAGAAAAATATCAGGTCTAAGGCAGGTTTGGGCTACTCTTAGAAAAAAAAATCAAACTTTCCTCTCAGTCACCTATTTACTTGCTAAAATGAGTTCAATCTCTTCTCCATTTAATAAACAAACAGAAAAAAATATCTGATGCAATCATCACAATTGCCTTAATATTGACTCTGGTATCTGTGAGGCATTTCTGGGGACTGAATGTTGTTTATGAACAGCTTGATTTTTCAAAGCAAAACTTCATTTTCTCTCACTCTTTTTAATTCTTCTTGATGTTTGCAAATTTTCCATTATGGTAAACTTGACAGTCTTTGAATACACCAAATACAAAGACACTATTAAATGGCATTTATAAGCATCACTTTATTTGGAAAGAAATCACAAAAGTATCTGTTGAGTTTATAACTGGGAAACCAGAACAATTATTTCTTTCCCACATTAAAAGTCTTTTTTTTATAAGCAAAGACTTATAGCAACTGGAAGTTCAATATCCACTTACTGTCTGTTTAGACCAAAGTGAAACTATTTGAAATGAAGTATTAAATACGTAGAAACAGTTATGTGTAATAATTTTCTAAAATATTTGGATTTCTCCTTTCTGTCTCAGTCACTTTTCTATGTGCAGTATTCTTTCAACTTCATATTCAGTTTGCAATTTAAAGTCTGAAGCAGTCTTTGAAGTACGTAATTTATAGTAAAAAGCACAGGTACAATACTACTTCTCTTTCTCCCTTGGTGCACTGAAGGGAAAAAACATTGAGACCCTTGATTGTGCACTTAGACCTGTATGGAAAAAGCATTGCCTAAATCCCTGCACTGAAGGAGTGATAAGAATATTTATTCAGTCACAGGGAAAGTCATATTTACAACTATTCTGCTTTTACTGCTGATATGTAGTCCTCAAGATACAACTAATTTATCTTAATAATATCATGTGAATATATAATATCTTAACAAATCTTATCTATGTTATGATAGCTGGTTTGCTAGGAAAAGTGTTGACTTCACTTGGCAAAAGCAGGCAGCAAAATCTGCTTCTCAAAGGTGCTATAAAGCAAACTATATTCCTTCTCTTTCTGTCCTCCACACAACATTGTATATACTTGAAAACTCAGAGGTCATGTTTTACCTCTAGATAGGATTTCTGCATTGCTAGCTTCTGCTGCTTTCAAGGATCTGACAGCTTCCATAAAACAAGCCTGATAATCCCAGAGGAGAATTTCTAAATTATTAAAATTATATTTAGAGAGAGCAGCAGAATTACTGAGTTTTCTGAGAATTTATACATACAGATTACATGTAGGTCACAAATGGTGTTTCCCAGGGTTCAGTATTGGGGCAGCTCCCATTTAATATATTTATCAAAGATCTGGATGAGGGAATCGAGTGTCCCCTCAGGCATTTTGCAGATGACACCAAGCTAGGTGGGGGTGTTGATCTGCTGGAGGGTAGGAAGGCTCTGCAGAGGAGTCTGGACAGGCTGGATCAATGGGTCAAGGCCAGTTGTATGAGATTCGTAAGGCCAAGTTCTGGGTCCAGCACTTGGGTCACAACAACCCCATGCAGCACTACAGGCTGGGGACAGAGTGGTTGGAAATCTCCTCAGTGGGAAGGGATCTGGGAGTGTTGGTCAACAGCAGCTGAACGTGAGCCAGCAAAGTGACCAGAAAGCCAGCGGCATCCTGGCCTGTGCCAGCAATAGTGTGGCAGCTGTACTAAGGCAGGGATCATTCCACTGTACTCACACAGTCACGGAACCAATCAGATTGGAAAGGATCTCTGAGACTGTTGAGTCCAACCTATGACCAAACATCATGTGGCAGGATGATTCCCCCTCCTTCCTCCCACTGAGGTCCATAGATAAGATAACCTCTGGCATAACAAATCACCAGGGGGTCACATCCTGGAATCTGTCCAGACCCCCATGCCAGGAATCTGGAGGACAGATGGGAGAAGAGATAAAAAATGTGTACGTGACAGAAGGCATGTCTTTGTTCTATAAAAGCAGCATCTATATACCACAAAAATCAGAAGTTTCTCTTGCACATTCTACGAATGTGTGGAGATAATTTCTCCCCAAGGAAGTCACGGACCTTGTGGTAACTTCTCTGGAGATTGAGAGACGTAGGACCTGATGTATGTGGACATCCTCGACAATTGGATGGTGAGATACATTGAATCCTAATTATACTATTTTTTTCCGCTAGCTGTATTTGTAAACATGCACTGTATAAGTTATACTATTAATAGTTTTTTTCCTGTGTAGTAATATTCTGTTTTAAGTCTCTTGTCTGTTCAATTGGTGTCTCCTGAATAAATTATTTATTCTATAATACACCGAATCAGCCATTATTAAAAGAACTTGCGAATGGAATCGGTTCTGGGGTGCAGGCCGCCTCAGTAAGTTACTATCTATTGCTATAGGCCTAAGCAGAAGTAGAAACTTATTTAAACCCCATAACATCCATTCATAACACATCACCCTGTCAATTAGACCATGGGACCAAGTGGCACAGTCAGTCTCTCCTTAAGCACCTCCAGGGATGGTGACTCCACCACCTCTCTGGACAGCTCTTTCCAATATCTAAGCACCCTTTCTGTGAAGTATTTCCTCCTAATGGCTAACCTAAATCTGCCCTGGAGTATCTGCCTATAAGACTATGTCCTCTTATCCTGTCACTGACTGCCTGGGAGAAAAGACCAACCTCCACCTGGCTACAACCTCCTTTGAGGTACTTGAACAGCCCAGTAAGGTCTCCCTTGAGCCTCCTTTTCTCATGATAAACAATCCCAGCTCCTTCAGCTGCTCCTCACTTGTACTCCAGGACTTGTACTCCAGACCCTTCATCAACCTCTTTGTCTTTCTCTGGACACGTTCCAGCACCTCAATGTCCATCCTGAATAGAGGGGCTTAGAACTGGACACAGGACTTGAACAGACACTGAAGCTGTGAACATATCATTATTTTATACATTGATATTATACATTGTTTATACATTGAACACAAATTGCAAGCAAATTTATCAGATTTGATTCCCGAGCCTGTACAATGCATGCACATGTGATTTGGTGGAACTGAAGACAATATGATCTCTTCATCTTGTAATAACAACACAAGGAAGCAAGGACAATGTAAACAGGTTTTTCTTCTTCCCTTCCTATGCGTTTCTTCTTGTTGTTATCAGAATAATAAACAGCTGCTCTTTCCAGGGGCTTTTAAATACTAATTCCACAAAGAAGGGTGAGATGAGTTTCCCAAGGGAAAGTTGCATAAAGTCAAAGCTATCATTCCAGGCAAAACAGCACATTGAAGTGCTGCTTTGTGCACTGTTATCTTCTCTTTCAGTGTATGTATCTGAATTAAACCTAGAAATATTTCAACATTCTCTGAAGTCAGTGAATTGGTATTAACATTTGCTGCATATTTTTTGCAGAACTCTTTGTGACCCATACACTACCCAGTACCAAAAATGTGGTTATACTTCCTTCTGAACAATGAGAGAAGGAAATGTTATTGTTACACACTTCTTATTATATTATAACCATGGTGGATGTATATTTATAACCTAATTTTTGCTCTTCTGTGGTTCTTTGCTGCTGTTTCTTGTTTGCTTGTAGCATTTAGTGGTAAATTCAAATAATACAAAAGATATATATCTATCCTGATAACCAGGATGCTTTTTCATGCGTTTTTCTCTGTATATGTGAATATGCATTCTTGTTCTTCAGACCTGAGAAAGTGTGAAAAGCTACAAAATGACCTCTCCCAATTCATTTAAAAGAAAAAAAAAAGAAGAAAGAAAAAATCAAACATAAGTGATAGACATAATTCACACTACAGCAAAAAGAAGGAAAACCATGCCAGTAGTGATATTTTTAAACTTTTAATTTTTCAGCTTTTGTGAGGTGGGAAAACATGTCTAAGACCAAGAACTGTAAATGAGTTTCAGTGGGCTTGTGTGATTTCAAGAGTAAGAAAACTGAATTAGACTATGTCAGTTATGCCAAATAGTAGGTAGAGAGGGTTTGTTCATTGGTTTTCTTCCTGGATCCTGATCAAATTTATGCAACTTTACAACTGCACCATCTGAAACAGCTTTAGAAAATACAGAATAATCTTTATGTCCTCAGGGTTGTCTTGGAGGGGATGCAAACTTGAATTATTTCTTATCAGCCTGTGCATGAGAACATTTGGAAAGTGGAGACAGTTTTCTCTGGGGATAGACATCTGCAGCTACCTTTAATCTTTAGAGTTTGAGACTGTTTATTTTCAGGTTTTAATGAAGATTCACTTTAATATTTTGACCAATGAATGCACTGTAAAATGTTGCTGTTACCCAAAATCAGCTTAGCAGCTTCAGTACCTAAAAAGTTACATGACTGCTTTTTAGTGAGTTACACAGCTCACTTGTGAACCAGTCCACAGACATGTAGATCAATAGATTGTACCAGTATAAACTCCTTTGCTCCTGTACATTAGTACAGGTTGTAAGGTTCAGTGGCCTTGCTTCAATGCCAGGAGAACAAGAATGGGTTGTTTTTTTACTTATTAGGCATTCCCTGGAGGCCATAGGAGAGGTTGCTTCTCAGATTAAAACATATAAATAAAGGAGCTTCTCAGTCAGGTGGCTGAATGAACCAATTGATCTTGAGTTTCCAGTCAGACAGAAACTCCAGGGGCTCTTTTCTACTGCTGTCTTATTCCTTCACAGAGCACACAAGGTGAACTTCAACCACAAAAATCAAAAGATTGGGACTGACTGACTCATTGTGTATTTATACCTGACTGTTTTCTCTGCCACCAGGATTTTAACTAGCCTTGAAAAGACAGAAAAATACTCTTAGAGCTTAGCTGATTAAACTAAATGTGTGAATCTGGTTTTATGTTAAAGTGATTTTTTTCTTTCATTAATGATCAGTCTCTTTTAAGTGAACTTTTCCAAGACTGTTACACCAGCTGGTGTGTTCTATGCAGGTGGAGCAAAGAGTACAAAACAAGGCAATACTGAATCCTCACTGATGGCTGAAAAGGTCAGTCTGCAAATACAGGTCACTGTACAAAGGCTCACCAGCAGCCCATATATTTGGCATCTAGTGTCTAAGAGTGGTCAGTGCTGGAGATTTCAGAAAAGCTGTTTATGGCTTCAACGTCTCCTTTTGCCCAGGTAGATGTATCATTGCTAAGAAACACCTAGGAATATTTTCATACTGCTTTAAGAAGATGCAAATAGTGAAGCATTTTAAGCTATGATGAGCTATAGAAAGTATCTTTCTCTTGCAAAACCATGCCATATCAGATTATAAAGAAATCAGATCTTTTCAATGTAGTTAATAGTCTCCTACGATGCATGATTTTGAAAAATTACATATTGATGAAGATAAACACCAAAATGTTGATAGTGATAGAAAGATAAGTATTTAGTTGTATTTTAAAACTAGCTATCTTGTTAAACAATTACTACCCAATTACTCATATCACAACTCTTGACCTTCAGAAGACACTCACCTTCATCTAAACTCAATTTTCACTTTTACTGCATTTTGCTTATTTCAAGATAATGAAGCTTTCTTACTAAAATCTTTGGCTTAATAGGAATGTAATCTCGTCAGGTCAAGGAATATACAGGATACACTGAAGTACAGACATTAATTTACTTATTTTGAAATACTTGTTCATAGTACTTGATTTTCTCTGAGACAGATTAATTATACATCATAACAAGAATCTTAAGACCCCTGAACCCCAAATTACTTTGTGTGAGGGATACAGCATAGAATGCAAGTGATTTAGCCATGCTGCAATTTATGGCTGAATGAGACTAAAAAGAGAGAAGAGGATAATGTGGGTGGTGGGTAAGAATAGATTACTGGGGTATGATAAATTTTGGAAGTGAAGTCTGATTGCTTTTCATGTTCTTTTGTCTCAATATACACTCAGAGAACTTCAGAGAATTCATCTTTCTTGTGAAAGAAGAGTCAAATCTGGGTTGGCAGAGATATTGCAGCATTGACACAGTTGGTGAAATACAACAGTGGTGCCACCTTGGGTAGTTGGCACTCTACTGTGTTCTACAGTACAGTCTTCAGTCTGTAAAATGTGTATGCAGACCTCATTCCAAGATCTTATGCCACTTTAGAAATTGCTTGTGCCAGCATCAGAAGTGCACTATGCAGCACAGAGCAGAAAAATTCTTCCAAATCTTGTTTGGTATGTTGGTGGCACTGATACATATTTTAAACTACTGGAATCATAGAATCACTGAATATTCTGGGTGGTAAGAGACCCATTAGGATCACCAAGTCCAACTCCTAGCCCTGCACAGGACACCCCAAATATCATGCCATGTGCCTTAGAGCATTGTCCAAACACTCCTTGAATTCTGTCAGGCTTGGTGCTATAACCTCTTCCCTGAGGAACCTGTTCTAGTGCCCAACCACCCTCTGGGTGAAAAAACTTTTCCTGGTATCCAACATAAACTTCTCAATTCAGCTTCATGCTGTGTGGTAGTGTGCTGGCCTGGCCTGGCCTGGCCACTCACCGCTCTTATCCCTCCCCTGTTCACCCAGGACTGGCCAAATGTCACGGGCTCGTCATTGGTCTATTGGCTGGCCTCTCGCCCTGCCCACCAGGGAGAGAGGGATAAAGGAGAGAGGCGAGAAGGGGGTGGGATCAGTCTGGCCACGTTGTCCACTACACATCTGGTTATCGGTTTTTCCCTCCGTGAGGGAGATTAAAGGACTCTGATAAACGCAACTGGTACGTCTGTCATTGCCAGCCCGGAGCAGCCACCGCCCGGCCCGGGATCAGAGCTCCCAAGGCAGGAGCTACTGGGGCTGGACTCGGTGGCCTGGAGGAGCCCGTAGAGGAAACAGGAAAGCTACAATGCTGCTTCCTTGAGATCTGTCACTGGTCATGAGTGTGATGAGATCCGTGCCTGTCCCTCCTCCTCTCCTCACGAAAAAGTGGCAGACTGCAATGAGGTCTCCGTTCAGTTGCCTCCAGGCTGAACAAATCAAGTGACCACAGCAGCTCCTCATATGGCTTCACCTCCAGTCTTTTCATCCTCACAGTCCTCCTTTGGACACTCTCTACTAGTTTAATATCTTTCTTATATTGTGGTGCCCAAAATGGCACACAGGACTCGAGGCCACACAAGGGCAGAGCAGAGCAGGACAATTTCCTCCCTTGACTGGCTGGAGATGCTGTGCCTGATGCACCCCAGGACACAGCTGGACCTCTAGTAGGGAGACATTTTCTCTAGCAATTCATTTTGATCCATGGCATTGCTTCAGATGCTACATAGAGAGATTTTTGTTGCACTTATTTTTAGTCTTGGCTTTGAGCCAGACCCTTAGATATATTGGTTCTTCTATTGCTTTACACTATCCTTACAGATCTCACAGGAAGAAAGAGACAGTGATTGAAGACAAACCTCTACTATAACACTGATATTTTACTTTGTCTTTGAGGGATTTGAGTGGAGTGTCAAGTCACGCTACAGATACACTTTGAAAAAATGAAAAATGTTTAAATCAATCTGAAATAAAGGGGTTGCTTTTCTTTGACTTGTGATCTTTTGGGGATAGAGTCTGAGTCCCAGAGACAGTGAAGGAAAGGAATTGTTCTGACCTTGGTAAGGTTAATCATATGTGTTCGTCCTCCACCACCCCCAAATTGCTATCTACATATGCTTGTAGAATCTAAATTTCATTTCTTATTACCCACTTGAGAAAGGAAAGAATATAACACAAGTAGCAGTTGATTTGCTGCTGCATGGCAACATGCCCATTCCTGGAAAGGTACATTTGAAGCACAATGTTGACCCTACTCCAAATTCTTTTCCTATAACAATATAATCTGGTACTGTATAACCTTATACCTATCTTTTTCTAAACTAAAGTATAAAAGAAATAGCGTAAAATTAGGAATACAATTCAAACATAGCAGTTGATCTTGAAAAAGCAGTTATTTGATTCATGATTAATTGACTAACATTTAATTTAAAAATATGGACACATACCAAAATTACCAAAGTTCTCTGTGTTAGAGAAATGCTTAAATTTCCCTAAAGTCTATTTATTCAACTGTACATATGATTGCAGGAACTTTATAACAAATAATTTTAAAAACCTATTGCTCCTTCTTTTCTAGTAAGTATAATCAACATGTTACTGTTACTGACCTAATTATACTGCAGAGCATGCTTTTATAAAGGGGATATTTGGGCTATTTATATGTTTTCCTCTGTAGTCAATATTATTATCTGATGGACTAACTGAATCTATTGTTGTAGGCTACAGACATATCCATAATTCAGATCTGCAAGAATAAAAAGCTATTGTTATAAAACCAAATAAGGTCTTTTATGAAGTTAAGTTATTTTGTTCCCCAGGAACATTTAAAAGGTAAAATACTTTTCTCAGTCTGAAATATAAATTTAAAATAAATATAAAATAAAGCCAGTCTTCCAGGTGTATAAAACTGCATAAACCAACAGAAAGATCAGAGCCAGGCAACTAATTTTACAATTTATATTAGCTAATGCTCTCCAGTGTAGCTGGTTATATCAATGGACATTTCTTAGAACCCAATATCTTCTAATACATTACAGAAAACCACATTGTTGGTTTCATCTAACAGACTCCAAGGCATTCACAGTGAGGTAGTTTCAAGTGCTATTTATTGGACAGGGATGTCCTTGGTGGAAATACTGTCTTTACAGTACAAAGAATACAACAGAACCCATACATTAAGTCAGATACCAAAACAACATCGTAGAAATGTTTTAGGAAACATGGGTGTAAGCTGTTCTGCCAGCCCATGTAAAATTACACTACCAATTTTTGTCTTTCTATTGTGGTGGTCACAGACCCTTAGAAATATTGGAGGGAGGGACCCCTGAAGGTCATCTAGTCCATCATCCTGCTCCAAGCAAGGCTATTCCAACAACTACATCAGAGGAACTGTAGCCATAGCTGAGTCTTCAAAGCAACCAGGAACAATTATTTCTACATGCTGTATATCTCTGGTCAGTGATATTGCTCTCACTGTGTCTTTCCAGTTTCTCATCATCCCATTTCAACAGAAAACACTGGACTGCTATCTGAGTTGAAATTTTGTCATTTATCCAGCCTACACTCCATCAGGTTTACAGTGAGAATGCTGTGATTCGCCACCTCCTTGTTGCCTGTCTCAAAGAAGGATGCAGTTTTAGCTTTTTTCCAGTCAGCAGGAACCTCCTCTGATCGTGAATTTTCTTAGATTAGTCTCACCATCATTTCAGCCAACTCCTTCAGTACCTCCAGATGCATCCCATTCAGTCCCACAGATCTGAAGCCATTCAGCTGCTCTAAATAGTCCCCTGAGGCTTTTGCTCCTCAACTGTCATCTACTTCTCTCTTTCCCAATCACATTGATAGAAGCAGTTGTCCCAGAAAAGGGCTTTGTCTGTAAGGACTGACACAAAAGAATACCTTGAACATTTCAACTTCCTGATTTGCTCAATGCTATGGTGCTCTCCCTCCAGATGTATGAAAGTTCCCCATGAGGACAAGAAATAGCTATTTAAAGCCCATATGCCACCTCCTCTGCCCAGGCAATCTGTTACTGACCTCCACCACAACATATCAAAATATGTCCCTTGTCACTTTGAACTCTTGTTTCTTACTGTAGTTTTTCAACATTCAAAGGTCTCCTCAAAAGAGGTTGCAATTATTCCTCCCTTTTCTGCCCTCATGTCTATGCTGAACTGCCTGTTTCACTCATGCCAGTACTCCTTTTTCATGCCACACCTCTTACACTTGCACTTACCTCTTTGTATCACTGATCCTAATTGTAAAATGTGAGATATCTGATCCAGGATCCTTCCCCAACAGGACTTGTTTCTCCTCTTCTGACAGGGCACTGGAGAATATTTAAGATTAAATAGCTACAGGTTGAAATGGAACCCTCCTCCCACTGCCAGAAGTCACAGACTTACACCCTGTTGGATGGGTGCCCTCTTGCTGCTCCACCATTGCCTTCCCACCCTCAGGGTGTCTCCTGTCCCAGCAGAGTCTCTTGAAGACTCTATCCATGCCTCATTTGTCATTCTTAACAGAAGGGCTACTCCTTTCTTGGCTAGTATTGTTTTGCTTGTTTTAATTAACAGAAGGAAAACCTGAAGTAGCGGAGTTCTCTTCGTGTTCTCATTTCATTTTTCAGACTGGGCTGCAGTCCCCAGGAACACGTATGTGCAATGTGAATAGAACACCTGGCTTGTGCAGATGGGAAGTCAGACTAGTCGACTTACCTGTATACCTAAAATCTGTGGCCTAGAATATTTTCTCTTTCTCTTTAATTATTTGTGAAACAGAACACTCTTCCAGCTGTGAAGGACACAGAAGAAGGAGATGTGTAGAAAGAAATACAGTTGAAATTCTGCAGTGTAAGCCTAACCTCTCAGAGAAAGAGAGAGCATCAATTGGGTAGAACCTGTCAGCTTTTTTTTCAGCTTTTTGGAGCTGAAATACCATCCAGCTGTGCCTACAGAGAGAGGAAAAGCTAATGAGCTGGTGTCCTACTGTGGGACTCTGTGCTGGGCATCTCTGAAATCCAGCACAGTAGAAGAGATTTTTTCTCTCTATTTTGGGGTGAATCATATCTCACAGTGCATGTTTCTAATTTTTAATATATTCCAGTGAAGAAACTAAACTGTGTGTATTTGCCACTGTGAAATATCTTTTCTGCTCTCACAGAAATACATCTTGTGATAAATTGACGCACTTCTTCCTCAAAGGCAGCAAAACAGACATGTATTTTTAGGAACAGAGGCACCCTTAAGTGATCACTTCAGTGTTCCAAGACAGCCACAAAATGCTTCAGGGTAGGTCTCTCCTCAAGGAGACAATCCACCTGAAGTCTCATCTGCCAATGACTGGTTCATGCTTTGAAACATAATTTCTCTTGTGCAATTATTTAATCTTTTGATGAGTTCCTGATAAGCTTCCCAATAATATAAGTTATTGGAATTAATAATTACTACACAACAAATTGTTGGATTTAAGTGAAGTTACTGCAGTTTTTCATTATTTTCTCCTATGTAGACTAAATACCTCAAGCTTTTTAATTTTTTTTCTGGAACAAAATAAAGATCAGTTGCATATGCCCATTCATCGATATGTCTTCTTCCTGTCTATTTTTAATGTTAGAGGTAGTTGTGACACTGAAAACATAAGGAATAAATCATGCTGGTTTCCTTCTTGGATAGTATGACAGGTTGATAGACACTTTTGAATTCTGTAGAGCTTTAGCTGTTATTCAAACAGTAGATCAGTAAAACTTACCATTGTTCTTTAATACATGCATATAGACAAAAGCAGGGAATGCAACCAGACCATTCCCAACAGATACAAACTGACCTGGAATCACTGGGATTAAGATGTATATTGATTTACATCAGTGGAAGTTACAGATAATAACATTTAGATTGTGTAAGCAAATGGCTTATGGCTTCGGTTTTTCATATCCTGACATGAAATAGTCTGTTTTGTCAAGAAACAAAGGTCATGATTCATAAAGCACTCTTCTCAAGTGACACTGACTCCCACATTTAACTAAAAAGAGACACAGCAATACAGGCTTCCTGCATAGTATACTTTAAAGGAAAAAAACTCTCTGTTATAATTCTTCTTTCTCTAAATCCTCCACAGTCTTAACTGTGGCTGAGACATTTAAAACAGGATTATATCAGACTTTACCTAGCAAGACTTCCAATTAGTTTTTAAGGCAATACTCATATTTCTACTATACCAGAAAAAGCAGCAAAATTTATGGATCATTAGGCCAGTAAAGCTGAGAGGAAAGTAGTTGCAGTTACTTTAGACAAGACATGAACGCACCTATTTTTCTCATATTTTTATGTTCTGGGTTTATACTATATGTCACTGCCTTCATAATTCTGGAAACAGCTACTTTTTTATAATTTTATCTTTTTCCAGTGCTAAATCTCTAGCATGGCTTGAAGAGAAGGACTGTTACAAGAGAGATAACAAATAAATGACTATTGCATTACCTGTCTGTGTTCTCTTATTTTGGGATTTATTTGAGGCCCTCTGAAGGCTACTACTACTTTTTAGGGAAAAGTATAAAAATACTTGCTCTGGAAATAGTTTTATGTCTATTAACATAAATTAACCCCATTTTCTTCAGCATAACATGAAGATAGAAATCTTAACAACAGTTTTGACAGAAAATATTACACTAACTTGGTTTATTTGAAGTAGATTAGGAACATTGATTAGTCAGATAAAGATTCCTAATTATACATTATTCTGCTTAATACCCATAAATTATATGTATTCTGTATGAAATGCCCCTCTGCTCCTGTGCCCCAGGCCAATGGCCCACAACCACAATACACCCTTCCGAGCCCAAGGTCAACACCATTATCCTGAGTAGTCACTTTTGCATCAAGGATGTCAGGCTGAATGTGTACACATATGCTTGCATATGTATGTAAGAATTTTGCAAAATTAAGGTCCTGCTTAGTAATCCCTCTTCGTTTTCACACCTTGCAATTAATAAGAAACTTCATAAGACACTTTCTGATAAGGTTCATGAACATTCACAAACCTTCATGAGTAAATCAGAGCAAAACAGCTACTAAAAAAATTAGATTTCAAATGCTATGATTTAACCTTCCAAAATTTTGATTTTTTTTGTCTTTAGAATATCAAAATCATATAACTCTTTCTTTTTCCAGTCTGACATTCAAAACAATCATATTTAAGTGTCTTCCTCTTTTCTTTGTAGTATTATTTTGATAGCAAACCTGATCCCTTTAGTGTCAATATTACTACCTTTATCTTTTATCTCAGCAAGTGTTGTCACCAGATTTGTAAAGGAATTTCACTTCCAACTCAAGGATCATGGCATGAATAATACAAAACATGCCAGACACAATGCTGAGAACTGAAACCTCTGATAATTGTTCCAATTACTGAAGAAAGTGAACAAAAAAAACCCCATCACTTCACTATGATTAGCTATAATTTTGTTGAAATTATATGGATTACAATGACACTTTCAACATAGTGTGTGCATGTCTAATTCAGAAGACTTTATTCCCAGAGACCTGTCCCATGATGTACCAGGACAGTATGCATTTCTACATAATAGACCCAAGAGTTTAATTTTACAACATTCTTTGTATGTGAATACTGAGTGTGTTACCATTTTCATAAAGTGTTTTACCAGATGTTAATAAGAAGACCAGATGGCTTCCAGGCAAGAGTCAATGTGATACTACTGTAGCAAGTCTACAAATAATTTGAGTCATCTACAAGCAGTTTTACTCACAGAATCATAATTTCTCAAGAAAATGCCCTAAAAGGGAGAGAATTAAGCCAAGTTACTACACACACTCTTCAGTTTACCTACATTTCCCATCCTGCAGGAAACTGTAAAACACACAGGAAATCTAAGACCCATCCCTCTTGCCAGCACAAGCAGGAAAGAGTTAATGAGGTCAGATACTACAGGCCAAAATACAACAATACGGCTTTCAAAAATGCAATCTGCTGAAGAGAATGGTTCTTTCTGCTTGCTTATTCCCTTGCAAATCATGGCCATTGTCTGAAACCTTCATGCCTCTGCCATTCTTTGATCTCTCTCCTTTCTGTTTGTCATAAATCAGAGAAAAAGGTACATTTCTGAGTTACCCCCTTTGGCCTCTCAGAGCATGGATTAAATAGTCATTTATTTAGAAGTATGATTAGCATGGCAGAAAAAGGTGTCCAGCTGCAACCAGAGGCATTATGTGATACTGTAACACTCATGGAGTCTTATTTTCACCAATGCTCCAGGGAGGGTGCAAACGAAACTTAGATACAACTTGCACCCTTCAAACATGCACAAACGGGCTTCTGGTTCATTTTGGGAGTTTTTAATATGCTGTTTGACACAGTTCTTCAGTGAATGGCCTAAAATATTAAACATAAATGCTGTTCTGTGGATTAGCTGTTGTGTCTTACCGGCTGCTCACTCATTACAAGGCACATAACCTATCATACAACCCCATTTCCATGGCCTGGAGGGGTCTTTTGAGGTTTCTGAGTTGTCTCTTTTTGTTCATAAATTACACAGGTAAGAGGAAGAACCAAGTTTACAGAAGAGAACTGTAGTGACTTTCTATGTATGCTTCTTACTTTCATTGAATGGTCCCATAAAAAAGCTTAAAATACCAGAGCCCCCTATGAAGCACATCCATATGCTTCACTCTCAAGTTCTTCCAGATCTTTTATATCATATTTTCCCTGGAATGATTGTAGATCACATTCAGAATGAGATATAGGAGAAATAAGTCAGCCTTCACTTTAAATTGATCTGTGCTGATCACCAATGAAATGAAGGCACCCATTTGTTCTACTTTGTTTCCTACAGGTTACCTTAATTATCACAAGACAGCTTTTGGGACAGTAAAAATCCACTTTCAGATCCATTTGACTCAGTTTCTGCTTCTTATACCTTTGTGTCCCAATGAGTTTTGGCAAATAGCAGCAATAATTATTTCCTTTGTTATTCCACTCTAGTTAATTCCTTCTTCATTTTACTTTCAAATATTTTTAACCACCACTGAGGCAATTCAGTCAAATGAACTAAACATACATAAATGTCTTGTCTAAAACAAGAAAATAACAACCCATGTATCAATGGCCTTTAATTTCCTACAAGTGGGTTTTTTCTTCTTTCCTGAAATTAGACTGATAACCTTCTCTGAGAATAGCCAAAAAATTCTATTTGATTAAGCTACCTTTTGACACCTATTTTTCTCATTAGTGGACATCCATAAAATCACTGCTGCATTCAGGAGCAAGAGTTCCTTCACAAGTTGAAATAAGGTGTTACACTCAACCTGCTTATTTTTGCCATGAGACAAAATTAAACCATTTAAGCCTTGGTAAATTTGAGAAAATAGTGAAGTCGTTTCTTTTTTACTTTCCAGCAGATCCAAAAGAAAACATTTCAAAACCATGGTAAATATGAAGCAACATTTGCAGGAAGGACAACATTTCTGCCTAATCAAAATAATTCTGAACTGATATCTTAGTAACCATTACAGCCTCTGCAGTTTCCATTTCAGGCTTTTAAGAAAGTAATGTAGAGGTAGAAAAAAAGAGATTTCAGGGCAAGCGGGTCCCAGTCAGTACACACAAAAGCAAAACCACTTTGCGCTCTAAACATACTGTGGTTAATTTTCCACTTAATTTTTCACAGAAGACCCGTTCTTCTCCTTGAGGACACAGACCAAGGCCCATTACTCTCAGGAGAGGGCATGAATTCATGAGCTCTATGATTTTAGGAGATGGGGTTAAAACTCAGATTGTCTTGAGTGCAGGGGACAGAAAACAAATTTGCAAGGTACCATCTGGAGGATCCTGGCCCATTTTTTCCCCCAGTCCACAAGAATGGTATTAATTATTGGGCTATTATGTGTGAGGGTTTCACCATAGTGCTCTGAAGATCTTCTGTTGAACCACAGTCCTGGTAAGTGCAGTGAGCCAGCAAAGACGTTTCATACAAAAAAACCCCAAAAACCAAACACCAAAATATTGCCATGCATCTGTTTAAAGATGCTGCACATGGTAATTGTCTATCTTATATTAAATGAATAAAGCATTTCTTTTGTTGTCGAGAGGGAAAGGTGCATATATAATACTTTTCTATTTTATACTTTCAAAGTTCTGATGCTGCAGGAAATGATGCCAGTTATGGAAGGTAAAGGACAAGTAAGGAAGCATAAGTGGTCTAGGAAATCCACTATCTTGGCCTTTACAAAGACAGAAATAAAAAAAAGATTTTTTTTTAAACATTGGAAACATAGTAACTTCTAAGTAAAATAGGGCATCAATACGGACTAACTAAAAACTGTTCTGTGATTAAGTCCAAGACTAAAAATCAAAATATAGTCAATTAGAGAAATTAAGCCAATGTTTTCATTTACACAAAGACTATGATTATGAAACTGGAAATGAAAGACAAATAAAAAGAAGGAACAGAGACTTGGGTTTTGAGGGTTTTATTTTTATTTGATGCAAACTCTTTCCAACTTAGAGTAACACTAACTTTCCTCTTGGTTGATATGTAGGTATTTTTTGCAATTAGTATTTTGAATGTATTTTTTTCCTGTAGTTACCAGGTAAAAATCTGTTCAGTCATAGTTTTATATATTTTCCTGCAAGCTGGGAAAGATTATGTAATGACTTGCATTGGCTTTAAAATTGTAATGATAAGTTTGGAGGGTAATCTTTCTTCTTTAATTTTAAACTGCAGTTCAAGGAATCATTCCACATCAGTAGATAGAATCAATTTACTTTTCTCAAAAATATGCAGTCTCTGCCTTTGCTCACAATTGTTACCACACCCTTCTTCAGATTTCTCCACGAGTTCACTGGGTGCACAGGGCAGCTTTTTTGCAGTTCAGGCAAGCCCTGACACCTTCCAGGTCACTTACCTGCCCTTGAAAAAAACCTCATGTGTTTCATCAGCTGCAGTCTCTCTTTCTCATCATCACAATATTCTTCCTACTGTAAGATGCTAGAAGATAAAAGTAAATAATAATAAAATATACTATACACTACTAAAGTGCAATAAGCCCCTTGGATCTCACGTATTTAATCAGAGAGCAGTCTGCAAATAAACGATTTATTCATGAAGCTGGTGTATTGACTGCCAACATGCAGGCATTGTAAAATACAAATATTGAAATGACACAGAAATGGTGATGTAGAAAAGAAGGTATTTAACTGCAGACAAACCCCAAGACAATACTCTGATAGTTTTAAAGGTATTTGAAGTATTTTATATCACCATAAAAACCTCTGCAGAGTATAAGGTATTTCTCTGGCTACAGTGAACCATGAATAATATTGTAGAAATCCTTAATTTCATTTAATAGCCTTGAGTTGTGCATTTCATACAGGAGATAGCCTGGCTGCCTAGAAAATTTAATTCACAGCAGTGAAACTGGTCAAATAATCTATTGTGAATAAAACCTATTGTAAATTAGACCATTTCTCATAAAATAATTGCCCATTAATAACTTCTTGCATTATTCAGCCAGCTATAGACCACAGTATATTTATTTCTGAGGAAGATACTGAATTATTTGAGAAACTTTTGAGTGGATAGTTATACAGCTTCACTTAAACTTTGTACTCACTTAAGGATGTTGTGGTGACTGAGTACTGAATTGTATCACATATGGCACACACATATAGTAGAGAAAATTCCATAAATTTGATCAGACTATTAAAAGTAACATTTAGGAAATTATATTAGAAGTGAACAGAATCTTTTGGTCAAACTCTAAAATGACAGCTCACAGCCCTCTGTCTGCAGCATTTTGTGTTTTGCAAACAGTCCAGACAGTAGATGTTGTATCTTGCCCTTCCCTTTACACTGCATTTAAAGTTTCATGAATATTACTCATGTAAACAAACCAGAAATATTGAGCGGGGTAAAAAGCATTTTTGTTCCACATTTTAATGCAATCAAGAAAAGCTTTTTGCAGAAGACTCTGAGTGGCAGGGAATTCATCTCTGCTTTCCTTGAGAATAAGCAAATCTTTATGGCATTCAGAATAGCAACGACCTGGGCTGACTGGACATTAAGGTTTGACACAGCTGCTAATTTGTTCCTCTACCCTGGTATGAAAAAGTGCCCTGAACTTCAGCACTTTGTCAAACCATATAACCCACTGCAAAACAAACCTGTCCAGATTTCTCCTACAGCCCATAGAGACAAAGAGGTGCATCCTGGAGATGACTCACCCAAGATAGTTACCAGGACACATTTTTGTCTGCTTAGTAAAGTAGCTATCTAAATGAAGCTTTCATACTTCATTCTCAAATTCTAGTTGGCTGAAAGGAGGCAAGACAACTGCTGTCCCTTGCTGGTATCTTCTCTTTATTAAATTAAAGGTAGAGCAGTGACCTTCTGACCATAATAACGGAGATGTATTTTTCTCAGCCTCAGGTGCAAGAACTATTCTCTAAGAAAGTACCCAGCAAAGCAAGAAGTTCAATCTGTGTCTCCTACAGCCTCACTGAGTCCCATAGCCAACAGACCACTAGGTATTTGGGACAATGGTATTTTTGATGTGTTCCATTTTTTCAGGTTTGACCCTTTGAAAAACTTCAGCCCACAAAATAAATATTTTCTGACAAATATCAAAGTAAGGAGAAAAGCTGACTCTGCTTACTACTAAATGTTAGCATTACCAATGCATTGCTTGCAATCCCAATTTCCTGTATTACTTTTAACTAACAGTACCTTCCTTTTTCAGTGGGATCATCCTCACCACTTGCCATTTCAATCTCATGGAACACCAGTTCATGTATAAGCCTCTGTTTATACTTTGCCTTCTCTTTAGATTATGGATAAAGCACCTAAAATTAGCATGGGGACAGTACACATAGTCCAGATGACTGCCAAGCACCCACGTCACATTAATCTTTTAAGCATTTTTCTACCTGACAGTCTCTGGAAGCAGCCTTCATATTTACTTTTGGTTTTTTTTCAGAGTGTTCAGAGATAAATTAAGCTTTTAGGCACCTTTTGCCTCCTTCCAAAGCTATAAAAGCTTTGGTTACCCTATTTCTAGGATGCTTAGCCTACTGCTGCAATGCACTTATCTACTGCTTACTGTAAGCACACTTCTTCATTTGAAAAACATATTTAGTTTCCCAATGCAAGTCAGGAGTTAGAGTGGAAAGTGATTAGACATTAAAAGAATAAACAAAAACTCCACAAATATTGATGTCTTAATCTTTTCAAACTGCAGTACCAGAAAACTGAAGATAAACGGCAGTTTTCAAAACATAATAAAATTAATATGAATTTCATTTCTTAGCAGGTGAACATTCTTCCTACTGATTTCATAACACAAAAACTAGAAAGTCAACTATTTAGAGACTGAAATTTGGGAAGAAATAAGCACATTCATATTTATAGAGATAATATTCTTCCTTCAAATGAGAATGTCAATTCTCACCTTTGATGACAAATGTGTTTTATCACAAAGCTTACAACTGTTACAAACTATTTATTAAGACATGCTTTGTTCCCCTAAGTATGTTCACAAGACACATTTTTACAGGAACAGAAGAATTGCAGAAAACATTTCTTCCTGTATTTATGGACTTGCAGTTGACACTTTAATTTCTGTGGAATGTTGTCAATATTGCACAATGTAACAGGGATCATTAGGAAAAAGAAGATGAGATGAATGGACCGATAGTGCCAAACTGTCTGAAATTTTAACTGAATACTGCCTAATTCTATTTGCCAAGTTCACTGATACTGTGGGGTTGTCTGCTGCTTTGCACAGCATCACCTCACATTGTGTGTGCTAAAAAATTCTGTTCTGCACTAGATAAAACTGCTTATATAGTCTTTGACATAGTTGATAAAAGAAAACTAATGCAGAGTTGCATAACTGTGAATTTGGGAACATAGCTGTTGAATTAACAAGCATTCATAGACATGCGGCAATTTCTCTGGGAAAATGTCACAGGAATTCCTCCTTTATTCAATACTTTGGTGCTATCTAAACTTTGAGGATCTGCATCTGTAATGTACTGAACATTTTCTGTGCTCATTAGGAAAAGCTGAAGGAGATTTGGATTTACTGAAGGAATACAGTCATGCTGTGATTCCCATAAAAATATCAATAATGTATTTATTAATTTAGAATTATATGTATACTTAGGCTTAATGGAAGGATGTGCTCATGCAGATCTCTTTGTTACGTTGTACTTTACAAATTGTCAAAAGTTTTTCTAACTTTCTCTGAAACTTGCCTTTAAGTTTTGCAATAGTTTATAATAACTGTGTTTGTAAGTTTGTTAAGGTTTGGGTTCTTACATTTCTTTTAAATTATTTTCCCAATACAAGACAACAAAAATTTTTTGCTTGGGGTTTGGTTTACATGTTTCTTTTTCTCCTAATCTTTCTACATAATGTTTTTCTCTCCACAACAATAGAAGAAAAAGTTATTTTATGCTTTATTAGGCTGGGTGACATATTCTTCCAAGATCTGGTGGTCAGCAGGATTTTCAGCAAATTGTGTGTTACACTTGACTGCATTTTACAAGAAGCTGTAGAACAAGTAACTGTAGAGTACAACAGGTCTAATTATTAATACACTGGCAAACTTTCTTTTCTGTACACGTCAGTCATAAACAAGCCCTGATTTCTGTGTACATATTAGACAATCATGAGTATTTGCCAAATACCTTGTAGAAAAGATATACTGTTTTGTTGGCATCTATTTGTTCTGCATGTCTATGAAGGATCATCTAAGCCAGAATATATTATTTCTGTTGCCAAATTTGAGAAATGTTTTAACAAACGAACAAAACCCAGTGCTAGTTCTTGTTCATTAGCCTGTGGTATGTTTTTAAATGGAGAATATATTGTGCATTAAAAAAACTTTTGGAAGTTTATTTCTGTGCCCATTTCCCATAGCACTTCTCATGTTGCCTTATGCAGTGCAGAATCCTGCCATTAAAATTTTTAACAACAGTAAATTAAATTCAATGAGATAGTAAATACGACAAAATTTATTAATATCTCTTGTATTTCAAATAGCAACATTCTGCATGTCAAAGTTGCTAAGTGTAATGATTTGCTTTCTAAAAAGTAAACTAAAACTCTATAGCGAGCTCTTTCCTAAAACAATTACCGGTTACAAATTTCCTCAATATGTCTCATAACTGCAAGAAACATTTCTGGTGTGAGTGTTTCAAGGCACACTGGGTAAAAAGCACTAGCTTTACACATCACTGTGCCATCAAATATAGTATGCCTTATAGAAATATTTAAACAATACCACAAAAATCTTGTGGGATTTTGGAAATATTTTGGTTTGATATTTTGATGAATAACCCATGTCCAATTTTTAAAAATTACACAACCAGTTGGTTCAGGCCAACTAACTGGCTGGTATTTAGCAATGACGCAAAATAATTTCACCATAGTTTGACCACAAAACTGGCCTAAGACTGTAATGTCCCCAGACTTCACTGAAATAATTTAGTCTGTCATTTCAAAATGTCAGTGCCTGAAGTTTCCCATACATTTTTGGCAAGGCTGTTTTCTCTTTAAGGATAGTGAAAGCATTATTTTGAAAAGCACTTTAAAAAAGGTTGCAAAATGTTTTCAAGTTCTGAACATATATGAAGAACTTGCAAATTGACAGATTCATTTTTCCCTCAAGATGAGTGTGCTGCATCACTGAGATTAAATACAGTTAAACTGTCATGGGTCTTAGCTTATTGCTTTATTTCTCTAAGTTATCACATGTATGGGTAGTCTTTAAAAATGGGTTAGCACAAAGGGTCAGTAAGAAATCTGAGGCCACTGGAGTCCATTTTAGAAGACCAGCTCTTACTATTTTCAATTTTATCACCACACCTTAAGGATCCATAAAGTGATAAAGAAATGGACAACTCAAATCACACAAATGCAATGAACAGTCTCCACTTAGCAAGGACAAAGCACGTTCTACTTTGTACCAGACACAAAAGCGAACGTCAGATAAAATTCTTGAAAGACAACCAAATGCCTACCCTATAGCAGGAAAGTCCATGTGGACACTGTCACTTGGAACTGTTTGCCCAGAGAAGCTGTGGATGTCCCATCCTTGAAAGTGTTTAAGGCCAGGCTGGATGGGGCTTTGAGCAACCTGGTCCAGTAAAAGCTGTCCCTGCCCACGGCAGCGGGTTTGGAACTAAACGATCTTTTAAGTTCCTTTCCAACCTAAACCATTCCATGATTCTGTGATTTTATGAGATCTCCAAGCTGAAGACGTGCATGGTGGCTAGCAGAGAGTGAAGTATTCAATTGTGTTGATGCCACAGTGTGCAGATCTATTTATCTGTAGATAAGTCTTGTTCTGTAGAAGCTCTTATCAATTGTTGGCTCTGAAAAGGGATGAAAGGGAGAGAGACCTTCCCTGCCAGAAGTAGCACATTTCTGGAGACACTAGATCAAATCCACAACCAAACACTAGATGAGATCTGCTCCCCTCAGGGTCTGTGCAGCCTTATCAGAGGTCAACCTCATGCATATTGTGCAACCCAGTGCGAGGAGCTGCACAGAGAACTCACCATGAAAATTAGAAATATAACTTCCTTTCTTTATTAAGCTTCTTCTAACCACTCTAATTCCCATGACATGAGCAACTCTAAGGGGAAAATAGGGCAATCTGTTTCTCACTTTTTATACACCTGCTCTGCAATCACCTCTTTGGCTGAAAAGTGCACCACAGAGTAGAAGATGGGATGCTTTTGATAAGATTTAATTCATGGCCTTCAGGTAGGCACCAAGCATGGAAAGTCCTTCTTAGCTGTTCACATCGCATAGGATGGCATGAGAGGAACTAAGACACAAGACCATGGAAATGCTGTTTTGAGTAATTAAAAACAAAACAATCTACATTTTCATCAACATGTGAAGAGAAGAAAGGTAGGACAGGATGAAAGAAGAGGTGACGCTGATATATTCATAAGCAGGGCTCTTGCTTAACACTCATGAAAAATAAATGCATAGAATAATAGAGTCACAGAATAAGTTGAGTTTGAGGGGACCCACAAGGATCACTGTGTCCAATTCCTGACTCCACACAGAACATCCCCGACACCCTGTGCCTGAGACCATTGTTCAAACACTTCTGGAACTCTGTCAGGTTCGTGCTGTAACCACTTCCCTGAGGAGCCTGTTCCAGTGCCCAGACACCCTCTGGGTGAAGAACCTTTTCCTGATGTCTAATCTAAACCTTCCCCAACTCAGCTTCATTTCCTGAAGTTCTGTCACTGGTCACTTAATTTTAGTAATTAGTGTCAAAAGTGCCTATCAGTTTAATTCTTCTGTTTATTTGTCATTCTCTTCCCTATAATTTAATCCTAGATAAATTTGTATTTGTCAGAAGTATTTTCATGTAAACTTTTGAAACTGTTGTTCCAACACACTTGTGTTATTTATAACAGAATATAATAAAATAAGTTTATGGAATACAATGTAGTGAGACAAACATTTTGCTCTAAGAAGTCCTCTTTAAAAAAAACCACTGATACTTCTGTATTTTTCTTTCACTGAGCAGTAGCTAAAGCTTTCTGGAGGAGTCTTATTTTGTTGAAAACTAGTAGCATAATGCCCCAGGCCTAGAGTCTAGTTTGGTTTATTTACAAAAATATTTAATCTATGTTTACTTGAGAAATATGAGATATATATGGGGCAAAATCCTGGACACAGAGAAGCCAGTGTTGCCTCATTAATTACTGGCATTTACAAACCTATAAGGTTTTGTTAAAAGTGTGAAACTTTAATTAAATATTGAATATCTATGCTCTGATTTATGATAAAATAGACACTAGTCATTATCACATAGTTTACCATATACCTGTCTAATACCAGACTATCAATGCTTTTAAAAATTTAACAGCAAATTTCAGTAAAAATATGTAAGAAATTAGGAGAATGCAAGGTGATCCTTTTGCCTTAGCATCATATTGGCTGTTTACAGTCAATATAGTTGAGAAGTTATTCAGTGGTTTGTAGGCTTCTAAAGGAAACTGAATGTTGATAAAATTGCCTCTGCCACAGCGAATTATGTACTGCATATTTTCTCTTTCATGAAAGGATATCTATCCAAATGAAGAATCCTCTTGCATCCAAGGCAATAAAGTAGAAAATGTACCCAGAGTTAGAGCCGAATCCTGATGAATGCCTTATCAAAATTTGAAGGCTGAAAGAGTTCTTGTAATTAGGTAATTTTACAAGTCTTGTCTCCTGCTCTTATCATGTATCCTAAAATAGGGCAGTGTATTCATCCTGATGCCTACCCAGTTTGCAAAAGCCATACAGCACCAGCTAATACACATGTTCCCTGTGTCCTTGGGACTGAGGCTTCTGGTCTGTGGCACAGGACAGCACAAGAACAGGGCCTGATGCTCACCCAGGGTCTGGCCTTGATTGTGAGTCAGGATTTGGCCGGTATGTTCCCTTGCATATAGGCCATCCAAATTACCTTATGGTAATATTGGGAGGTTTGCCATTTATTATTGTCAGAAGAACCAGGAGAATTCTTGCTGTACTTGTGACAAAGTTCTTACTGCACGCACTGATGAGCTGCACAGCAATAGGATTCATGCCCAGCACACTGTTTCCTGGGTCATTGCTGCTGGGATCAGCTTTTCCTGACAGTTCTTACTGCAGATACAAGAATCTTATCTTAATCAATAAAAGGGAGTTCACCGGAGATAAAATATGGGAGAGGAAAATTTGCATTTTCTTCCAGACAGTCTGAAAAATCCCATTATTTTTCTTATAAAGAGTTGTGTTTCCTTTATAAAGCCAAAGGTTGTTCTGAGCTTTTTGAGTACTGTTAAAAGAAAAAGTCAATTCTTGGCAAAAAGAGTCTTTAAATGGCAAAGATAAATCAAGTTTCAGGAGAAAAGGAGAAAAACAGAAGTGCTGCAAACTGGATATGAAGTTTTTTTACCAGGGAGTAAATGAAGTTAAAATGCTGAAGAGGTCAGCTAAGGCTGGGAGCATGCATGCCCAGAGGGCTGAACTTGGCCTGCAAGAATACTGCACACAGAGCAGGATTAGAAGCAAAGGCTGCATGATGTTTTTGCAAACTGAGCTCAGGAAAAATATAACAGAAATAAACACGGACGCTGTCAGTGATTGGGAGGTTTGCCATTTATTGCAAAAGCTGATTCACTTCATTATCTTTTCTTTATCAATTGATGTGGCATACTTCTCAGTCATGAATGCCCGGCTAGATAGGAGTGAAGCCTGATAGCACAAAAACACCGTTCTCCCATGCACCAAATTGACAGGATGTAGAGGATCTTTGAAAGCTGTAAAATAGCATTAGTCAGAGATAATAAATAGAAATTTTCCTCTGTGTTCATTAATAACATGGGAATGAGAATAGCGTCTTCAGAGATGGAAATATACATGAGAGGAAGCAAACTACCTTAAAATGCAACATCTCTTGCCAGATTCCAGATCATCTATGGCATCAGCAGAAAATTCCTAGAAAAAATACCATGGCATATTTTCATTGTATATTTGTTAGCCCACTTCATGTGCTTCAGTGAATGTTTCATGAATTAATGGCAAATAGTCTACACAGCTATTTAGATAATGCAAAACAAGAAGTAATTATTTAGCTGGTAAATTTTTTTGGGAGACATTTTTTGTAGTTTATAGCAACAAATGAGAATAATGCATTTTCAATTTAAAAGAGAAAAGGGATGTCATAAAACACAGGATCCATAATGAAGGTTTCAGGAGACTGGATATGAGTGAAGAATTCTAGTATAAAGTGCTAAAACTAAAAATTAAAAAATCATTTAAAAAAGGAACACTTTAAAAAAAACCTCACACTCCCAACTTATTAAGGCTACTCCTGATATGATTTTCTGCTAACTCTTTCCTCTTTGTTCCTCCACTGAGAAATCTGGAAATAATAAAAACAAAGAAACTATTCTCTCAGAAGGAAATTTTAGAAAAGAACATTCATTTTATCCTAGAAAAGTAAATTCAACTCTCAATGAAAATACCTTTAGGCAGAAAGATACAATTTTGTACTTTCACAGGAAAGCCATCCTCTTTCTAAAAGATGAAGGCAAAATGTATACCTGAGAGATGGTTCCTATGTCCGAAAGCTTAGTTGCCATTTTATTAGCTTGGTAAAAGGAATTACTCCTCATTTCAGATCCATTCTCATTTACATGCTCAGAATACCATGGTAACAAAAACTTGATCACCGAGAATATACCACACATTTTGAAGACCACTTTTTCAGTGTAAAATTATAATTGACAGCTGTGACATTTAGTTGTAGAAGAAAACTATATGCCTGGTTACATGCCTGAATTTGCTTTTTAGTGTAGAGCATAGCTTAAATGAATGTTTCTATTTCTAAATTATTTCTACTGGAGAAAATCCAATTATTATTTGGTCTATTTTGCCCACAGCCACTACTGTGTTACTACTCTGTTGATGCAAACCATTCCCAGGTCCTTTAAGTCATGGCCTCAGAGCTAAAACTTTCTGTGGCAGGGTGTGAATAGTGAGACTGAGAAGAGACTTAAAGCTTGTGTGACACTGGTATGGGTACAACTTGAGTGGAAAGTTACAGTTTAAAGTTTACAACTGAGACCAGGCTTTGGCAAATTCTCAAGAGCCAATCCCTAAATGGTTGTCACCATGTGCCTCCATCTCCACATCAAACACTTAGAGTCAAACATAAACAGGCATCTTCAAGGCACATATTTAGTCTAAGCCAAACACCTGGTCTGTCTTTGAGAGAGACCTTGATTTATCCTGCAGGTCTTTGTCTCTCTGCAGATGCTTACCCCTTCCCACCATTACATATAAGGCCTCCCAGTACCTAAATCACACCGGCCCAGGGACATGTGCCATATAAAAGTTATAGGTGTAACAAATACCACCACAGACAGAGATATATGATAGGTACATCTGGCAGTAGTTTGTCTGATAGAGTCTTTCACTGCTCAGAAAGTTAAAAGACAAAATAATACAAAAAAAAGACAAACTAAGAAACAAACAAAAATCCTCTCAGGATCCATTAGCAAGAGAAGCTTGACATAGACACAGCAAAAAAAAATTCTAACAAAGAAAAGTGATGGAAAATATTAGATGCTTATCAAATAGGTGACAAAATGTATTAAATTATTTTAATAATTTAGGCAAGATATTTCAGTCATCTCTACTACCATATAAATTCCATTAAAAAGAATGCAAATAACCAGGGAGTACTGCATGGCTGTTACATTAGCAGCACAGCTGGATGCAACATCAAAGTCCTCATAAATGAGAGGAATTGTTGTTGTTATGCTATAATATGAGATTTGAATAAGAGTTTAAAAGTAGCATTCATTTTCTTGATTAAAGATTAACAAGGTGAAGTGCTTAATTGGTATTTTAACTGGATAGCAAGGAAATAAATTCTGCATTTTGTAGTTGAATGGATTCTGTGGATCATGAGAACACAGTTCTTTATCTAATTTAAAATTAAATAGTTAACACAAATTGCATTTATATAAGAACATATTGGTTTAGATTTAGGGAAATAAAGGAACCTGATAAAATTTGATTTTGATTCCTAACTTTTATTTCTGTGTCAACTATTTTTCTGCTTCATAGACAGTAAAACTGGTGTAACTAATCTTTGAAGTTTAATGACCTTTCAAGTTTGGCTTAAAAAGTTAATGATGTTAATATAACATTACTTCATCCACGTATTGGTGTCCTCTTAAGAACTCTAAAAGATCTATTTACCTGCCAACACATCTACTCTCAGTGCAGCAAAATTTTTGTTCAGAGAATTTCAAGAATTTCCTTCTCCTAGCTATGATAGAGGATTATCCCTTTCCACAATCTTCTCCTGTTCCTCCTATATCTTTTTTTGAAATAAGCTTTTTTTCTTCTTTATCTATAATTTCCTTTTAATTTAAGTGTTTCATTTGGCCTAGTATAACAAAACCAAAACACAAACCTTCACAAAACTTTGTCCACCTCTGAGCTGGATGCCTCACTTCTCCTGGCTTCACTGTTCAGACTCTGCTACTTTTGTCCTGTTTCATAGTTCAACTTAGTTCAGAAAGTGTCTAACAGGCTTGTTCATTGTCCTATGCTGTTTCTGTCACCAAACTTTGCTCATTACACTGGGATGAGACATGAAAAAAATTCTGGCTACATGATTAGAAAATACAGTGCCTAACTGATTACTGAGAAGAAGTTTTTATAACAGCAACATCATAATTTCCCTAAGTTCAACAATAATTCATACTTTGGATGGATTTGTACTTTGCATGAATTATTAAAGATAATTGTCCATATTGTAATTCCTGTTATCCAAGTAAGATTAGATGAGCTGTGTTTTTCTGACTTAACAGTTTGTGACTATTTGAATCTGTGAAACATGTTAATACTTTGTCAAGAGGCTGTTTAAAGAAAGGTCTATTGGCTGTTAATGTCACTGTTTAGAAAAGTTGCTTGACTTTCAAACTTTATTGCATAGTAAGACGGATTTGAAAGATGAAGCTATGTAATACATATCACGGTGCCTGGGAATGGATAAAATCAAGTCTTGAATTAAAACCAGTCAAACAAAACTCACAGGCAACAATAAGAATATTCTGCTTTCAGCATCAGCATCTGCAGTAGTGGATATTGATCAAAAAATATGTCTTAATAATCTGATCATGAAATGCTGTTAGATATGAACCAGATTTGCTTTCCCGAATCTGTTTAAGGTAGATCCTGTGTGGTGAGCTCAGAGCTCACTTTCAGTAATAAATGGAGCAGAGGGCTACTTTCTTTGGAAGATGTGAATCCACGTTCTGTTCCCATACTAATTTTTTATGTTCAGAAATACCCAGCCCAACTCAGACCTTTTCCAGGGAAGTAAGGAAAGGAGAATCAAGGTATCTTCATTGTTGAATATGTGTATCTCCTTCTGAAAGTTGTTCAGAAGTCCTCATATTCGCAGAAGTAGTACCATCAACTCCTCTTTGAAACAAAAAAAAGCTATGAGAGGGCAAATGGAGCAGAATTGTTTGACTTAGTTTTTGATACTGCAGTAGTATCCAAACGAGTAAACCTCAGGAAAATCACTTTTAACAACCAAGAGCAATGATGTACAGAGCAGTGGGAATTGTGGTGATGTGCTGATCAGAGCTGAAACGTCTTTGGCCCATCTGGGTTTTGACACCATGCACCAGAGGGTAGCAGGTGTCCTTCTACAAAGGGAAATGTATTACTCCACATGATGTGTATGAGGCATTTCTGTCACTAGTAATACTGTCATACCTATGCAGATTGCTGCGCACAGAGGCCAACAGATACAGACAGACAATTTACCATAATTAAATCTTATTCAACTTCAATAAAATTGGATGGCAGCAGATAAAACCACAAAGAGTAAAGAACTGGTGGCTTCAAGTGAAACAATCCTTCAGCTACCATAAACTATAGGTACTCTAAAAACTTAATAGGTAATGACTGAGATAACTTCATGTGTTATGAAATAATTTTCTTAGGACTTACTGAGAAACAGTATCTGATGTAAGTAATAAACATACAAGAATAGTTAAAAATTAATACACTTTGCAGAGATTCTAAAATCATCATAATCTGAATTTAGTTTTGTTAAATTTTTTTACTATAGAAATCCAGGAAAAAGCTCTCCAACTTGTTCTGACAGTAAAATGAAATAAAAAAATAACAGAAGATAATAAGAACACTGACCTGTACCTGCCTTGCTGCACTTGCTTCTTGCTGATCTCTGATAGCTCAGTTATTTTGCTTCATTGAAGTTGTTTGTGGGATCTCCATGTAATGCATGAAAACTTTTCAGTCTGTTCTTGTGGAAAGTGGAAAAGGCCTTCTGCTGGAAAGACAAACTAAAAAAGAAAAATTAAATATGGAAGGAAAAAGCCCCAAAAGATGGCCATCCTCTCTATAATTTTTATAAACTTCACCCAGAACTCCCTGACAGTATTACAGCTTTCTATTTTCAATATACAAAGAAATATCTTTGGTTTTGCATAAACTTAGTTAACTATTTACACTCTACATCTCAACCAGACAGAAAAACTTGTTTCTTCCTGGATTAGACTGTTATTTTCCAGATTTTGGACATGAATTCATATCAACAAATGTTGATCCTTTGTCGAATTGCAGACTCCAACACAGTCAAAACCGTGATAATGGTCACAGTATGAATGGTCCCAATCTCTTCTGTCACTTGGATGTATCCAAAATCCCCATTTCATCTCCCAGTCAATTTTAGAAATTTTTTTCTACTTTATCCAACAAACAAAATATTAAAAACTTTTTTTTTATAGCAATATAGTTTTCGGTGCATATCTTTTTCTGCAAGAGTCAACTCTACAAACTGATTGACTAATTCATTCCCCATAACCATTTCATGTAAAATAAACTGACAAAAGGCCAACTGCAAAAGCAAGTACACTAAACTGCTTCTTCCCCAGAAACACAAAAGAGAAAACAAGTATTTATTATTTGGATTTGATTGTTCACAGCTGGTGCTTTCAACAGCCAGCATAAATATTGGATGTTCGACCCATGCCACAAAATTAATTTTCAAATTTTAATACCCCAAGACAAATTTTATAGGGTTCAGATGCAGATTTTTTTTTCTTAAAATAATAAAGGATGATTTACAAATTTGATTCTTGGGTGAAACTCCAGGCTCACCCAGGCCTGTAGTAATTATAGTGACTTAATTTGAGCACTTTTGTAGTCAGTACAGTTACAGACTCATGATGCAAGAAAGGTTAAACTCATGGACTTAGAATCATAAAATCATAGAATTGTTTGGTTGGAAGTGTCTTGAAGCACTTGTTTTTTAAACATAAATCTGGAGCTACTCAGTAAAATATTTACAATTACCTGCTTTGTCTCTGAAAATTGCATCTCTAAATTTAGCCTTTAGCCTGAACCTTTGGTATTACACCACCACACACAGAATCAGCCTCAGGTATTTTACAAAGAAAAGAATATTTTACTTAGGAATGTATAAAATGTATAAAAATCTGGTACCTTGTTTAAGTCACATTTCATTGAGGTTAATTATCAGCACTTCCATTTTTTTTTGTATGTGAAAGGTCACTGTTGTAAAAAACATTATAGGCCAAAACTCTCTTAATCAGCATTTTGGTAAAGGAAAAGGCCATTCTAAATTGCAGTCTAGCACTGACTGTTTGCCTTATGTTATCAATCTCTTCAAACATGGGAATTCAAGCTAAAGTAATAAAATATGAACTTTCCATCTTTTTCTTTTTTTTCAAAAGAATACTGAAAAGGCCACATTAGTCTGAAGAACTGCTGAATAAACCAAATAGTAGGATGAAATGAGCTTCTACACATGTGTCCAGATAGGAATTTTAAGTATCCTCCTTCCTTTTTTAATGTAAGGTGATGAAAAACTTCAAATCTAAGTATCTGGTCTCATATCAGTTTGGGTAATTTCCAGAGGTGTATTCTGTTCCATAAAAGCTCTAGTCAGCTGTATCTTTCAGCTGGTCAAATCACTAAGTAGTGTTTACCCACGCCAGCAAATATATACTTGCAGCACACCACTTTCATCATAAATGATCTCAAACCACTTTTATAAACTCTGTTTACTCATGTTTACTCACATTATTTTCCAGCGAAATACATCCACAGTTTTGTTGGCACTTAGCATCAATCTCAGAGCACAGTGACAACAGTAGTAGAGAATGGGAACTGAAGTATTCTGGATTTACCTCAAATGACAGAAAGATTCAAGTACAGGATCTAAGATTAAACTACATATCAAGAAAGTGGGTACTAGCCAAAAGAACACTTTCAGTCTTGCCAAGCATGCAAAATTGCTCATATTAAAGAAGTTGACATATTGAGAAGAGTACATTCAATTTTCAACACTTGATCATCTTTGTAATTACTGATATTTCTGGCTGTTGTGGCAGCTCAGCATCAATCTGGATGATGTGAGCCTTCATGAAATGTCAAAAGCATTATAGCAGTGTCTGTAAGTACTGAAGGCAACCCACACCATTGCACAAATCAAGGACCAGTTTTTGTGTCTGACACAATCACTGTTCTCTTGGAGAGCCAACTCAGACAAGAACAAGCCAAGAGCTTTCTAGGCATGACAGACTGGTATCTATAGCACCCTGGCAAGTACCTTCAGAAAGATACTGGATATTTTTGCAATGCAGCATAAGACTTGAAAGACCAAAGACGGGGGTTTGTCTAAGGCACCAGCCAGAAGCTTCGTCTGGAGGATCCGAGTGATGTTTGCCTAAACTATGTTTCACATGAATTTCATGCTGAGAGCTGCTAAAAGAGAGGCTAACACAGTTAAAAAAAAAATAAAACAACCTCTCCGTTTTTTCCTTTATTGATTTGATCAATTCTGTGATTTTTCAGAGTGTAATATGTCTAATAAATATGTTCTTTCTATACTAACTGTTTTAAAATGTTTATGTTAGCTTTAAACTGACATCACCATCTGATATTATAAAAATAAGTTAGACATATGATGCAAAACTTATCTGTTATGAATAATGAAATGCAAACATATGTTGGGTTTTTAAATTATGACCACTACTTTATCATCTTTCAGCTTTAACATGTGAGACCTCACTTGATCAGGTTTAAAAATATTTACATATACATAAGCAAATTCTTGGGATTAGATTGATGTGATGCTATAAATACAATAGCTTTGCCTTCTTACTATGTAAAACAGCTAATATTATTGCCTTTCATTTATTTCTGAAGTTTGAGACTGAATTTATAAAATCTTTTATTCTTCCAATTATAATTCAACCAAAACAAATTTATCTATTTCTTATAGATGCATTTTTTTCTAGGTGTCATGCTACTGGGAAAAACTTCGTGGACTTACAAACATGAAATATCTGGAATCCAGGAGTCAGCGTCATCACAAATTAAATAAGAATCTAACCAAACTCATGAAAATAAAATCAAATAATCTGCTCCTTATATCATATTCAGATTTTCACAGAATTCCACCCCAAACCCTCAGTCTTTTTAACACTTATGGTTGCGGAATCCAGTCTTTTGCTCCGAATAATGGTACTGTGGGTGAAACCAAGAAAAGCATTGCAATTACAGTTATTCTTGTAAAAAATATTAGAACCACTTAGGTACGAAATAGACAATTTGAGAGTAGACAGTCTTTATAATTGCAAACAGAAGTAGATGGAGCAGGTGGCTGCTGGGGACATTCAAAATTCTGAGGACAGAAGGGCCACTGCTGCTTGAACAACCTCTGCTACTGCTCAGCCTGGGGGCAGTGGATGGTTTGGGAGAGGGCAGCGCCCAGACCTGTCCTCACTTCCAACAGGGAGCATGACCTGCGTGATGGGCTGGAAGAACACATCTCAGCAGAGGTGTTCAGCAGAGAAGGTAACACATACAAGTGAAGGGAGACACACAGACCTCCCTCCTCCCCAGAGCTCTGACTCCAGCCCATCTCCATGCTCTGCCACTCGATAGCTGCAACCCCCTGCCCCTCAAAACCTCGCCTTACTACCCTGTCCTCTGTCACGCAGTTCCTCCTGAGACTCGCCCTCTGCTCCCCATCCTGAATGGTGCAGTCTGTAGAGGTGAAGGACCATCGTGTTGGGGCAGAGCTTTCATTTTGTCTGTGTCACTACAAAACTGTGGGCTGGCTCTGGGGAGAAAGGCTGCTTTGAAGTTGAAATCCTGCTAAGCACCCTGGTCTATGGTCTTTAATGGCCCGCATTGGCAAGCTTTTTCTCTTGCTTAAATTTAAATGAATCCTGCTTAAATTGCACTGACACAAGTGGGTGACTAATCAAATTTAATGAATCCCTATTTGAAGTTGTTCCTGAAGAGGTTTCACAGGGCATCATTAGCTCAGTTACTTAGAGCACAGTGCTAGTAACACCAAGGTGGTGGGTTTGATCCGTGTATGGGCCATTCACTTAAGAGTTGGACTAGATGATCCTTCTGGGTCCCTTCCAACTCAGAACATTCTGCGATCATGTGGCAAATCTATTTTATTCACAGAGTCTTTATGTAAAGTAAAGAATACCAAATGGTATCCTATGCAAGCCTCACACTTGAGAATTCACTACCAAATAGAGAAAGCAAAAGAGGAAAAGGAATTTTAAGAGTAAAATAATAAAAAAAATCAAGGCATGTATCCATTATCTACCTTGAATTACTGAAGCTCTGCATTTGGAACATGGACCACAGTAATATGGAATTAGACTAGAAAATAAACCAAAGCTCAAAGCTACCAATTGCATGGGAAAAGAAAAGGCATTAACAATTATACAATTATTACTTCCTTCTTTATCATCACTAGCACTGTGCAACAGTTTACTAATGGACATTTCAGAGGAGCAGAGTGGATATGACATACTGAGAGTATTTGAGCTTACTTTGAACTCAGGGCTCTGCATTGAGTATGAACCTACTGTTCCACAGGTCCCTTAATGTATGACCGGGTTTAGAAACTTTCTTACTTTCCATTTATTGTTTGAAGGAGCCATCCTAGAAGTAAGGTATGGATTACCATTTTGCCATTGGTATAGCACAGATATATTTTTTCTTCTTAGGAAATCAGTAATTGGTAGGGAAATGCACAGGACTCCAAATATACTAATGCCACATCCTACTAATTTATCTCTGAAAACATTCAAAGCAGTTTTCTCTTGTGCCTAGTAATAGAAATTCATTGTCTCTCTGAGAATTCTGCTTTTCTTCAGATATTCCTATCAAGAGTCACCAGGTTCTCTAAAATGTTTATGTATGCATGATTTTATAACGAGAGAAATTGCTTTTGGTTGTTCTGTCTCCTTATTAATGTCAGAGATTATATAGGAGATTACATATTTGTCCCCAAAGAGAAAGTGATTTATAGCCTTTGCCAGAGAGGTGTAAAAAGTTGGAATTTATTTTCTTTCTTCCTTCCAATCCAAAGTATTTAAAAGGCAATACTGAATGTGCAGATGTGAACAGTATTTAAGCACTGACAGCAATATATACTATACTAATAATATATAGTAGTATTACTACAGGTATGACACATGACAGGTTCATCTTTGCTCCTCATTGGGTTTTTTCTTTTTATTTTTAAATGATAGTTATAAGAGCCTGAGATTACACTTTTAAAACGCATCGTCTATTCCTCAAGTAGTTATGGATAGGCTGTTATCTATTATCTTCTTTAAATCCTATCCCTGTTCCAAAGCCTGTGTTGCACGGTAGCAGCACTGAGCAGGCACACGTGCTGGCACGGTCAGTGGGGAGGGAATAGCCTGGACTGCTTGTGGATGGGGGAGCAAAAGCCATACAGGGATAACTTCCCCATCTGCACAAATAACCCTTGAAGACCTAAGAGATGGCTGTAAGTACAGCCTATCAGGGTAGGGACAGGAGCAGAAGCAGGGCCACACCACTCTCTCTGGACAGACACCCCCAGGCAGAGGCACCGTCAGCTGCGATGTGATGCCCCATGCCAGCACCAGAGCTGTGGCAGCCTGGATTTCACCCCATGACCTGGCAGCCCAGGATCTCAGACATGATGCTCAACGCAGGTTGTCCCAGGCATACTAACTGCTGCATTTGGATGGGTCTGGCCAGCCAGGGAAGGCAAGCTCATGGTAGTTCCTGCCTGACTTGGAAGCCAAGTACATGAAATTAAGATGCTCACATTAGTAAAACAGTTAAAATGTCTGCAATACAACTCTGTCCATGGAAGCACAAGAGCCCTGAACACTGCCACACACTAACTGAAGCTGCAAAATTGGCTAAAAGTCTGTATCAGAGTTGCTACAGAGATTAATCGCATCCCACAATTAATTTGGATACAAAGTTCTTTCATGTTAAATAGAAAGTTCCTCAAGAACTTCAATGGCTTTTGATCCTGGCCACGGAGAGGAAGAAGCTGTGGGACTCTCTAGATACTGATTCAGCTTTTGTTTAGTAAGGTCTAAGAGTATGGCTTCATATGCTGAAGTTAGTTTAAAGCACGGTTGTTTGCAAAATGTCTTCAAGTGGCCTTTTGAAATTGGGTCTGCTACTTTTATTTAGGTTTCACTGAAAAGCGAGGGGAAAAACGTCTCACTGTTGTATTGATAGCACAAAAGAAATCACACTTATAGTTTTGAAGTGGACTGTAGCTGATGTGAAAAACTGTAGCATGTACTAACCTTAGAAAGAACACTTTCATTTTCAGTATTAGAAACACAATGTCCCAAAAAAAATCTTTTCCAGCCCTGGAAAAAGCTGTCACCTGCTATTTTGAAGCCTTGGCTCTAACTTAATTAAGCTCATAACTAGACATCTATACATGCAAGGGGAAACTCTTGTTAATTGGGAGCAATACACATAAAATAACAAAAAGGCTAGAGGGCTTTTATATTATTTTACTTCCCTGCAGGAGAGGTGCCAGGGGGATTAAGATACAACAAACATTTGACAGGGTAATGAATTCACTTTCCAAATTGCCTGTTTCTCAGTTACCATATCCCTACTGGACTTTATGATAAAGTCAGCTCACATCTTTCCATTCACACCACTGGTCTTAGGAGGTGGACTGGCATTAACAAGACAGAATTGCTCTTCCTGTGGAGTATCATGGTCTTTTTTATTTAAATTCAGCAGAAAAAACCATATTATAAATATTATTTTCATAACAACAGAAAACATGCATATCCAGCAGCTGTGTGGGATTACGAAGAAATATTCTAGCTCCCAGTGCCCTACCTCCAACACTGGCCAGTGGAAAATGCTTAATAAAAACATAGACAGGAGAGCAAGCATGTGGTGAATATGTTCCCAGGGTACTTTCTCAACCTCTAGCAATCTGTAGCACTAGCACTTACCAAGCTAGAGATATGACTTCTAATAATCCACAATGGATTTTTTTTTATTTGTCCAGGTTTTGGTTTCGATTCATGGTAGAATTGCAGCATTCAAAACATCCAGTGATAAAAAAGAAATTCCACATTAACTACTCATTTTGTTAAAAACACCTTCATATTTTCATTTGCTGCCAAATGATAATGTGATATCTACTAGTTATTGTATTGAAAAATCCTCTTTCATCCATGCCATTCACAATTTTACAAACCTCTTTTTGTCTTCACTCAGTTGATTGATCATCAGGCTGATGAATTCTGAATTACTTATAGTGTCTGTGACTGGTAAAGAGTCAGTCTTTGTTTACCTTTGCAACCCTTTTATCTTTTCTACTTTTAGCAAGTCGTTCTGAAATAGGACTGAAACTGCACAAACTAGTTTTAACTTGCAAAAGGGCATGGTGCTGTGCTCTGTTGTTCCCTGTTCCTTTTCTGGTCATTCCTCTGGCATGGCCTTTGCTTCACTACATTACTGCTACTAATCTCAGATATGGTAGTTCCATCAACAGGATTTGCTTTAACCCCAAGGTCACGTTCTGAAACCTGCTCATACCCCATCATTTCCCAACACTTTAAAATAAGGATTTTTTTTTTCATCTTTTCTTCTCATATGTAAAGCAAACTACATTCTGGACTACAGTCTGCGGCTAGTGCATCCAGGAAAGTTGCTGTACTCTATTTTGGGTCTACTTTAGGACTGCCCAGCTTAAGAGCACCAAGAAAGCAGTGAGGAAGGGGAGAGCTGCCAAGGGGCCAAGAGCACCATGAGAAGGGGCTGCAGGAGCTGGGTGAAGAGGAGAGACTGCAAGAGCAACCAGCAGTTGCTTGAAGGGAAGTTGCAAAGGTGAAAAAGCCCATAGGTCCTCAGCACTGGCAAATGATTCAACAAAGGGCCAAACACTGCAGCGAGACTGGGGTTGGACATTAGGAAAAACTTTTCCATGGGGGATATAGTGCATCTTTCAAAAAAATCCTGTGAAATCTACATACTTGGAAGCTTTTGAGATTTATGCCCAGACATGGATACAGCTGACTTGGTCTAGTGTTGGTGACGGTCCCGCTCTGAGCAACAGATAGGACCTGATGGCTGCCTGAGGCTCTCCCAATCAACATTGCTGTGAGTTTGTGAATGAATGACTTCATTTTTACACTGATATATGATACTTGCTGATCTGTTTCTTGAGTTAACAGTGTAGAAAACCTACCTGATTACCTTAATGAGTATTCAGCTTAATTAGATGCCTGTAGTTTTGATACTGGCTTTAAAAAGACAAATCCCTGATCTATGACATAGAGCTCACATAGTTGCAGTAAAAATTTGTTTGAATTGACAATGATTGCATCTTTAAAAAGTATTCATCTAAGATCATTTGTTTCTTTGCATCTTCAAAAAGGAGAGCCCTTAAAAGAAAGTGTGTCTCTAGTATTTGTCCACTGGGATTGATGGGCATAGCTTATACAATGTGATTCAGGCAAGCAGCCAGGCAGATCAAGGGATCCTAATTCCCTTCATTGGTTGATTCAGTGTGTTACAAGTCAGGAGAAGCTGAAAACCTTCAGAGAGAGATGAAACAGGAGTAAGTAGGTCTCAAATGTTTTAAATATTCGAATATTTTTCCATCAACTCTTTCCCAAGTGATTATATTACATTTAATAAGGTCCATGAACTCATGATTTAAAAAGAACTGTTTTCTCTCAGAACTAAAGAAAAGTGACAGTAATATATCAGGTTTATTTCCAGTAATTAGACTTTGCAACTGGTTTTCTTTTGTCTTACTCACAATATAAAATTTATTTTTCTGTCTTGTCCTTACTGCTTTTATTCTAATTCCCCATGCAGTAAAGAAATTACTAGAAAAGCATTTCTAGCATAAATTCAAGTGTGAATGCAAACAATCCTAGTTCTGGTTTATATTACCTAAAAACAACTCCTCTAAATATTGGTATAAAGAAATAAAATTTTACAGAAAATAATGCAAAGTATATGATTGCAAAGAATTACATTTAAGTTAGTGAAACACATTTAATATGCAATGAAAAATGTTTAATAAGTATAAAATTCTTCATATTACATTAGAGGAAAAAACATTATTGTACTGGTGCACAATACAATACAATGTATTATATTGACCAGGACAGGTACATATTTTCAAAAAAATAAAAAAATTTAAAAATCACAGTATAGGTCATGTGCCTGTTTGCATTGAATAGCATTTCACTCCTAGGACCATAATTCATTGTCAATAATGCATTAATTAAGTTTTGCTCTCTTACTGTCTGCATTTTTTCTCCTCCTTTCTTGGTTTCTTTTTCCACACTAATTTCCAAAGTTTTAACAAATGTTGTCCTTAAAATTGTTCTTCAGAAAGAGGAAAACGTATCATATTAAGGCTTTTGGCTGACCACATATTTAATTACCTGACTTGATTACGATAACCTGTAAAATTAGGTTTGTGGTGTCAACAGAAATAGTAGAACATTCAAAATTCATTTACTAAATGAATTTATTAAACACTACAATTTTTACTTTAATTTAGTTGTTTACAACACATTTCAGTTGCCAGATATACATAGGAAATGCAAAACTGGTGCAGAAAGAAACAGGACAAAGAAATTATTTACACAAAAATTAAAACATATGATACAAATCTGTTGTATCCTTGAATGAATGGACTTCTTTCAGATAAAGGCAAATACTTCAACAATTCAAAGTAAATGCCACTGCCAAGAATAAAAACTTTACTCACGTATTATGCTTTTATATTTCTTCAAAATGGAGGAAAGCTATTGCAAACTGATGCATCTCGATAATAAATTCTACCATTTCTCAGGTAATGGGGGCTGAAATGGCCCTGGGGAAGACCAGGCATAAGCACTTGAGCATGTTTTGTCTCAGACACTCTGACTGTTGTGACAGGAAGTGGTGATTGGAAGAGAGAACCCCACTGAGGTGGGGCAATGCTGTTCTGAGCCAGCTTCCTTTTCTACTTTGAGACCTGTGCCCTTCGGGCCTGCGTCCAGCCCCCAAATCACCTCCTGGAGGACTCAAAAGGAGTATGACTGTATGGTGCAAACGGCACAGAGAAACTATTTTATGTAAGTGGCACCCACCTGATAAACTGTAAAAGAAAGTGGATCAGTTCCCCTTGCTCTCTTTTTGTATCTTTCCTTGTTGACCCCAGATCCAGACTACCCACAGTGGCAGGATTAATGCGGGATCAACAGCTGAATCTTTTATCTTTCTCTCTTCCTCCGTTATTTCTCTTCTCTCTTGTTTTATCCAGGCAAATGCAGCAATTGTATTCTACCACTTATTCCACACCTGAAGCTTTTTGTGGGAGTTGGGAGCTTATTAAAGCTAGCTATAAAAGTTATTATCTTGTTAACCAACATTTCTGAGACTAAATAGTGGGCTAGTTCACAGAGTTAAGATGATTAAACAATAAAGTGAAAGAGTTCAGTGACACTGACGTGGATTGGTACCTGCTCCCTACAATAAGGAAACCACAAGATATGGCATTAAACCCAGCCCTAAATAAATTCAAGTGATTGATATTTTTGGAAACTCATGGCTGCAACAAACAGCTAAGGTGAAGTGGTGGCTTCCAGGAGAAAATTCCCCCACAGAAATACTTAATAGGGGATATACCTATGACTATTTTTGGATTGGATCTACTAAAGGGGAACGCATGGACTGATTCGAGGGGAAGGAGATGGGTGTTTGGACTTGCCCCTGCTGCAGTCCAACTCTAGAAGCAGCACCACTTGTATCTTACCCTCAGGAGCAAAGGAAAGGACTAACCCTGTCATTAGTGACTTACAGGACCAGGGGATAATTAACCCTACTGAGACTCCTCTTTTGCCAGTGTGTATAAACCTAACAGGAAGTGGCAGCTGACCACTGGCTGCCAGCATCTGAATGCAAACACAGGCCCTTTAACTGCTGCAGTCCCTAATATGGCTGATTTTGGCTATCCAGGACCAAGATCACCCTGTTTTGGCAACTATCAACATGAAAGATGTATTTTTTACAGTTCTCCAAGAATCAGACAAGGAACGGTTTGCATTTACATGGGAGGGAGAGCAGTATACCTCTACTCAACTTCCCCAGGGATATTGGCATTCAGCCACCCTTGCCCTTTATGCTCCAGCTCAAGAATTGGCTCAAATTAATCCAGAAGAACAGGTCAAGGTTTACCAATATACTGATGGTGTGCTAATTGGTTGCCCAAAGGTGGAGGCAGTGGATCAGACTGAGACAAAGATAATTGTTCATTTTCGAGAGTTTGGGACTCCGTATGCTGGCTGACAAGGTTCACCTCCCTTCCTCTGAAGTAAAATTCTTAGGCATCTGGTGTAAAGGCCAGAAAACAGACATTCCCCCTGAGACATTAACCACTCTAGATCAGATGGGGATGCTAGGAAATAAGAAGGAACTGCAACATGCCATACAACTATTAGTGCTTTGGAGAAAACACATTCCTGACTTTTCCGTAATTGCCCATTCCCTACATGATCTGACAAGGCAAACGGCTGTTTGAGATAGGACACAAGTCCATGATGAGGCTTTGAAATTGCCTACGTTTGAAGCTGGGGTATACTAAGCTATAGCGCCCAAGCATCCCACAGATCCCTTGCATATTGAATGGGGTTTTGGCATCCATGGATTAACAATTCACATGTAGCAACAGGGACCCAAAAAACAACACAACCTATTGAATTCTATTCCAACGTCTTCAAAGACAGAGAAAAATTATATTCACCTTGGGACTATCTGTAGTAAGCATAGCTCTACAACAGGCAGACAAAATAATTAAGTCCCAACCCATTGTGTTAAGAAGCCCCTTTTCAGGTGTTAAAAGCAGTGACAGGAGGTAAGCCACCCACTCCAGAGGTGGCTCAATGTGAAAGTGTCAGAAAGTGGTATGTGCAGATAAGAACATCACTATTGCGACCATGATGTCAAAAAAGATCCATCAAAAGGCCTTCCAAAGCAGGGAATATTAAACTGACCCTGATGGACTCAGTAATAAGTTCCCCCATAGAAACAGCTCCTCTGTTTAAATCCCAAATGAAAAACATATACTTGGCTGATGACTCCTCCAAAAGAGAAGGTAAGATATGGAAATGTCAAGCAGTTGCTCTGCATGTTGACTCCGGGAAGAGGATAACCACAGAGGGAAGGGACTACCCAGGTAGGCAAATCTATAGCAGTTTGGAGTGCTATAAAGAATGAAGCCGAGAACATTGACTCCTAATATATCTATATTGATTTATATGCTGTGTTTAAGGGATGCACAGAATGGTTCCCTTTCTGGGAGCAAAATGAATGGGAAATGAATCGCCTACTAACATGGCAAAAGGGTGAGAGGAAATCTTGCAGATTGCTTGAAAAAAAGACCACATAGGTGGGGCGGGTTGCTGTGTATCAAAATGGGGATAACCCAGTCTACTCCTCAATAATCAAGTTGACTCTCTTGTGGTGGTGTCTTGTGGTGGCAAGGACAGAAAGGATAGCCTCCCCTTGTCAACAGAATCAGGACATAAGTGGGAGACACTACTCGAGTCATTCCATATGAAGCAAGACACTCCAGAACAAAAGATTTGTTCAGGGAAGCCACAGTAGGGGTTGGCCAGTGAGATGAGAACTCTGTACTACAACCATTTCAGTGTGCAGTCAGTGCCACTCATGCCTGGACCACCACTCCTTGCATGATCCACCCCTTAACCTGAAGAACAAGAGGATTTTCAGAAACATGGCAAATTCACTTTATTAGTCCTTTTAAGAAACCTAAAAGGAAGCAATATGTTTTAGTAGGAGTGGAGGTTGTGTCTGGACTAACCCAAGCAGAAGCCCTTAGTCGAGACACAGGCAAACCAACACTTCTGAGACTAAATTGTGGGCTAGGTGCCAGAATTAAGACAGTTATAAGGCATAAGAGTTCCCTGACATGTAGAGTGGTATCTCTGTTCAACCAACGAGAATTTATCACAAACATCACTGCTGCTTCTGGGTTGTGAAAGGCCCTCAACATAATTTTCACTAGTTTAAGCTTTACTCTAACTGCAATATCTCAGACAGCAGTGAGGTGATGTGAAAGCCCATGCCAGCAAAAATTGGTAGCCAGTGATACAATTAAGAAGGGGGAAACACTTCTCTATTGCTAAACACACTGGAAGAGTAACTCCCTCCTTTGTCTATTACCAAGTGGAAAGGCCAAAACTGTGTAGACTTAACAGGCCAGCCATCTCACCCAGTGTCCTTACAGAGGTCCTTTCTCTACCTCTTCCACCCCTTGAAAAAATAATCCTTGTAGAAGGCATCAGTTACCAGCAATACAAAATGAAGCCTGGCCACTTTTACAGGACAGCATCACATCTTCAAGGATGACAGTGATGGAGATTAGAACAAAGGCTAGGAACCAGCCTTTGCAAGTGTTTCTGGAGAAGACAAAAGCAGCTGCACTCTGGAGGCTGAGGCACTGTCACGGCAGATCTCCAGTATCAGGCACTCCCAGGGCAGATGTCTTAGGACTGGCCTATGAGCATGTATAGGGCCATGAGGGCCACACCAAAGCTTTCTGTTCCATTCTCTTCTCCAAAACACCCTGTATGCAGACACAGGTGCAAAACTAGTGCAGTCAGTTTTTTCACCAGAATCTGTGTCCTGTATGGCAGAATTGTCAGCTGCCTTAGCAGCAGATTTCCATCTGCTTTACAGCAATGAAGCAGTCTGATGCACCTGCAATGGACACTTAAGGGACTAAAAGGATACCAAATTTTGGGAGAAAGGATAGCTCAGATAAAGCTGCTCCTCCGATTCCAACTCAGGATGCTGACATAGTAAGAGAGGCCATGGGAGAAAAAAAGACTTATTCCTGCTTCCTAGTTGTATTGATTGGTGCATTTTTATCATAGGCTTTTAGTTTGTCCTGAGATTCCTATGCTGTCACACAGTCCCCTTGTTTTGGGAACACATGCAGGATGCTTGAAAACTCCCATTATTTATCCAGAAGAGCAGATTACAGCTGCTACTGATAGCATGAGGATGTGCAAGAATGTGGCAGAGTACTAAATACTGCAGCAGTTACTGAGAGTTTTCAGTGCACAAAGAAAGAGACTGGAAAGAAGAGATGTTACATGCAAGTAGAGTAGGAGGAAAAAAGCTGAAAAGTCTCAAAAAAATACATTAAGGAAAATTTTCAAGGGACCAATTCTTGTGTTAAAAAGACTACTGCAATAGATTAATTTTAAACAATGTCATTTGGATTACTACAGTGTAAAGGGACAAATGCTTCTTTTTAATATGTGAAAATGTTCTAAAGAGATGCATTTTAATAAATTTAGTAAGAATGTTTGGTAAACTTAAGAAAAACATCCTCAAAGGATCTTCAAGCAGTTAAAATGTAGGCAGGGTGTCCTTAAATGCATTAACATTTATGTGAAATGAAAGTTCAAACAAGACCCTTCAATCTTATATACGATTCAAGCCAATAAAGAAATAAAACCCTGCTATGTTAATGGGAGCCACTGGTTTCACTGGGATTGCAGCAAGCCTCAATATAGTCCTACTTTAATTTAAAGTTGGGTTTTCAAATTCAAATTAGTACATTTATTTGAGGAAGACTTCTTAAGCTCTATTCAAATTCAGCAGACGAAGATGAATGCTGCTTTCCTGCCCATCTCCCAGCTTCTCAATTTTCACATGCTTCAGATCATCTCACAGACAACTGCTCACTGAGTAGCATCACTCTGCACCTACCTGCAGGTTTATTTCTGCCTGTTCCTCTGCCAGATCACTGATCTGTTTTGTGGTGCTAGTTCACAGCAAATTCACCTCACTCCAGCTTGGGTCTGGAGCATAAAAGCCTTCTGCCTCTGAAGGAATTAACCTTTCATTTGTCAGCCTGTTCGAGCACCTCAGCTGATGTTATAGTACAAACAGGAAAATTATATTTCTTATAATAAATGCACAGGGGATGGGATCAGACACTGCAACTGTAGTGATTTACCTGGGGCTGCTGGTTCCTGACCCTTTCACTGGTCCCAGGAAAACCCCTCACAGAGGGCTCCACTACCATCTTGGTGTAGATGAGAGCTGCTTGGTCCTCATACAAAGTCCCCAGCAAGGAAGATGCAAGTACCAGTACTCACCCAGACTTCATCTGAAGTTGCTGGAGAAGGAGTAACTCTGTCTTTTACCCCTGTATTAAGTAAATTCATTAGCTTGAAGGATATTTATATGTTTTTCTAGATTACTGTCTAGAGCACTTAGACTAAAGCAGAGCTAAATGCTGCAAGACTGGTACATAAATCAGTGGGCTTTCCTACTAGTGAAGAGACATACCAGAGAGGAAGGGAGGCTTCTCTGCTCCCAGTACAGCTTAAAAGTGACTTTGAATTCTACCCTCACCTAGTTGTTAAAGGGCTTTTCTGATGAAAGATTTTCAGCATAATCAAAGACAGTTTCGTTAGCCATGGGTGAAGGGAGCTGCTTCCACTAGACCAGACACAAAATGAACTGTGATCTGAGACATACCCTTGCCTTCAAGGGTTGCTGCTGACACCCTCTACCTGAAGTGCTGGTTTGTGTGGCCCTCAGCAGAAGTTGGCTAAATGGCACCATCGGCCATGCAGAAATTACAGTGGCAGGTAATTTTAACCTTTTGCAGACATCTCCACATGATGAGAGATACCTTTCCAAAAACTCACTCTCATGTCTGCATTACATGATCAATATTTTTAGAAGAAATACTGTGACAAGATCAATGGCTGGATGCACTTCAGCAAGGTCCCAGTTAAGTTATGAACCTGATACCAGCTGCTACAAGGCACATTGAATAATCTGGACTCAAACAATGAAATATGAATTTCTGTATAACCCATCCAAAACAAGAAATGCAAGTCATGTCTCCACAACTTAGGAGTCTCTCCTGGGAATTACTGCTTTGGAACAGGTGCCAGAAGCCTTGGCAAACAAGTGGCTGAGAATAACTCCTTAGAGTGACACCATGGCCTAACTTGGAATATAATTTATGCCATCCAAATAAAAATTCCCCATTTCACCACACAAGAACTCTGCATTACTTCTTTTGTGTGATTGCATTTCAGATACTAAGTCTGGTTTTAGTGTCCTCAGACTATGATGATAGAGGTCACTTAAGAGAAAATGAAGAATCACATGAAACACACTTTTAAAACCCCTGAATTTTAGTGATGATTTCTCATTGTGACCAGGGTAAGTTTCAAAATATCTTGGTCAGTCTAAAAAAATAGATATGGTAATCAGAAATTCAATAACAGAAAACAAAGAAAAAGGTAGAATCAATTCAGAAAGTGAAGGGAGACAAATTCAGAAAGGAAATACTTTTAGCAATGTATTTTTAGACATCAGAACATATACTCAGGCTTGTCTGTTAGTGGAACAACAAACTTCATCAAGCAGTGAGTACAAGATAGCAGGCATGGCAATGAACACACAGAGGAGATGCCATTTCTGACAGCAAATTTGGAAACATCTTATAGTAGAGACAAAGGTGAATACTATAATTCAATGTCCTGAATGTTTTTACATTTGGATGACTTTTTGATATTTTGCATGTACTCACTGCAGCAATTCCACTGAACTAGTCCAACCACTGACTGCAACAAGGACAAACTGCAGATGAGGAAAGACTGAAATGATAAAACTCACTTTTTGGCAGACATTGTGTTTTTTCCTCAGCAGCTTCTGCAAGTAAATTCAAAACAATGCCATAATCTTTCTTCTTGCTTAGAATAATCTCAAAACCACGAAGTGAAATTATGAGACAATTTGAGGGAAAAAAATTTGGAACTGTCAAAGCGTGCTGCATAACAGAAAAGTCTAAACACCAACAGAAATTACTCTGACAGAAATTTCTGTTGGAAAGTACGTTAAAGGCTGCAACTTACTTGTTGCGAAAAGGAACTAAGGAGAAAGGGGAGAAATAAGTTATTCTCCTGTTTCCTGAATATATTTTTTTCTGTAGCTTTTGCATTAGCTCTGGTCTTCCGTGTTCTGGTGACTAAAATGCAATTTTATGTCAAAATTATGGCAATCAACTTTGAGACAGATTTTATTATATTCCCTTTATTTGACTGTTGCTCCAGCTAAATGTAAAAATATCTGCAGTGGATGGATTTTTTTCTTTAAATACTGAATTGAAAGTCATTGTCATGACCACAGCATTCAACTTACAGTACTTAAGATTAAACTACCTATTTAAAAGCCTGACTTTTCCATCAACTTTTTAATAGACTGGAAAGCCAATCTGATGACAACAAACATCCCATTTCTCTTCCATGCAGGGTCAATTTATTCCACTTCTCTCTGGAAAAGTGGAAACAACAAAGTAATAGATATATCACCATGTTAGTTTAAGGACAGCTAGGCTTTGATCTCATCATCCCAGCTATAAAACCAATTTTGAGCTCAGTAAATAACAATTTATAATGCACAAGTAGAACTTGAGTTATTACACACAAAGGGCATTTCAGGCCCCTTTCCACATTCAGCCAATGATTGGCAGGCTGTTGCCTGCAGCTACTGGATTTTCCCAGCTTCCAGCAGCAGCCTCATGGCACCAAGCCCGCTTGTGTACTCAGCACAGCAATTTGGTTCCAAGGTAATATGCTCAACTTCCCCACATCAGTGGGTTTGCACATCTCATGATCAAATTACTTTTCATGTGTGTTACAATACTGCAATATTCCCTTCTACTTCAAGAATGATTTACAATTACTCTTTGTCCTGCAGACTCCAAAAAACCCATGTCACAAAGAAACCTGAGCTAAAGAAGAGATCATCTAGTACCTAAGAGCAGGCATGAATTCACACTGCATTCTTCCCAAGCATTAAAGGAATCAATAGCATCCCCTCCTATTTGCACCTATTTTCATAAAACTCCAAGGAAATTCGTTATGTTTGCAGTATCTATTCTTGTAACTTTGGCTGATGAGCTCAGAAGTTTTAGGGGCCAAGGTAAACAGACAAAGTGACCAAATGTAATCCTTCTCAGAAACCAGGCTAAAAAGGTCACCTAAGGGATTACTGCTACTTACCTTCTTTATAGTTTTCCTTTTTTGGACCGACTTTTGGCTTTGCCAACTGACTACATTAAGGAAGAGGCCAGAGGAAAGGAGAAAAGAACTGCTGAATTAGAAGTATTGTACACAAATCTTGTATTGCATTGCATTGTACACTTCCCCAAGACTGGGGAAATTTACCAGGTTTATAATCCAGTGCTCTACATCATGCAAAGAAAAGCCTGTGGACCCCAAGGAGGACTCAGACTCTGAGTCTGCTGCGTACCATATGCACACAGTTCTCAAAGGACAGACATTTTCTAACCATAATCTTGATGATCCATAGGGCAACTAGTATCTCAGTAACCAAAGGAGAGGGGAGATCTCAACGGAGCTGTGAAGAAATACATGGGTTTTACGCAAGCAGTCATTTACTAAGAAGAGTGATTCCGGTTCTAAGATACTGGTACTGATATTAACATACTTATATTCCCCTGTGGACTTTTAGCTGCAGATTTACCATTACATGATTCATTGTGCATGCTTTTTCTTTTTATTGCATAAATTGAACAGAGATTGAACACTAAGAAATAGAATACCTCATAAAATGTCAACTAACATTTTCCCTTAGTATTTCCATGCTTTTGTAAATACTAGAGACTAAAATGGATGCCATGTTTTTCCCATTGATCTTAGTGTTCGAAACATTCAATGTTGTCAGAGGAAAATTCCTAGGAAAAGAAGCAAGAACATCTTTATGTGAACCATGTATATTGACTATAACCAGAATGTAAGTCCAGCCATACCTAGCCCCTCTGAGGACCTCAAACAAGGGTGTTTGTCTTCTGCCAAACTTATATTCCCTTAAAGCAGCAGAAAAACACCTTGTCCTGGAAGTAAAGTCTAGTTAGGAGAGTTTTTCTCCTGCCTCTCTTCCATTTATAACAGCATTCAGATGGACATTAAAAGATTTCTTTCAGAAGGATGGCATTTACCAGCAGAAACCCAAAGGGAACTGAAGATAGACTTTTCATGGCTGTTGATCTTGTTCATACTGGTATTTCTGCAAGGAGGATGATACTATTCACATTTACTACATGAGGAAAGCTCTGATGGCCATGGGATAGGGCTTGTTTGGTTTACAATCCAAAGTTTCATAACAAGTACACCAAACTAAATCTCATGTTGAAAGCAACAGAAACCAGACTAGATTCTTCTACTTCTCCATGGTAATGCTATGAAGAGGCAACATGAGGCGATGATGGAGAAGATGACAGAAGTGTGAAGAAGTACCTGAGGACTACAAACATGTCAGGAAGTTATATAGGGAGAAAATTTAAAGGGCCAAAGCTCAAGAACAACTTAATCTCACTAGGGCCGTAAAAGGCAACAGAAAATGTTTTTACAAATATATCTGCAACAAAAGGAGAGCTATGGAGAATCTCCATCCTTTACTTGATGCAAAAGGAAACATAGAGACAGCAGTCCTCAGGGTACTCACCCCCTGACCTGGAAGCTAGGGACTGGAAGCAGAATGAAGCCCATATAATCCAGGAGGAAATGGTTACTGATCTGCTACACTGTGGTAGTGTGCAGACCACCAGGGACATCCTGCTGGTCTGGCCACTCACCGCTCTTCATTCTACCTATCCTTCCCCTGTTCACCCAGGACTGGCCAGCTGTCACGGGCTCGTCATTTGCCTATTGGCTGGCCTCTGGCCTTGCCCACCAGGGAGAGAGGGCATAAAGGACAGAGGCGAGAAGGGGGCTGGATCAGTCTGGCCACGTTGTCCACTACACATCTGGTTATCCGTTTTTCCCTCCGTGAGGGAGAATAAAGGACTCTGATAAA